>JZKD02S0194731.1:856555-875573 GCA_000966675.3 Picea glauca | reverse complement strand
TTCCAAGTATGCAAGACTCACATGGGGGAATTTTCTCTATAAAGATAGGTAGACCTTTGACCATGGAGTTTTTCTGAAGAAGACTTAGACTCTGAAATGGTAGATGTCCAAATCTTGTATTCCAAACCATAGTTTCATTCAGGGTTGATGCACTCTGTGCATATGGTTGACTCAGATTTGCAGTTCTGAGGGTAAGGGGAAACATCCTATTTGGAGTCATATGGATTTCATAAATTAATTTTCTGCTTGGGATTTTTTCATATATCTTACAAGATGTTCCCTCAAAAAGTACCTTATAGACATGTTCAATGAGTTGTCCTACACTTAAAAATTTATGTTTTAGATCTGGAACATGATAGACATTGTATATGTCTTTCTTTACATTTTGTTTAGTAAGAATAGGAACAGTTCCTTTTCCTTGAACCTTGACTAAGTAATCATTTCCAAGTGTAATATCAGATGAAATTGAAGAATCAATGCATGCAAGTAATTCTTTGTTACCTGTCATGTGATTGCTGCATCCACTGTCCAACAACCATAGATCTTTAGGTTGTTGTTCATTTTTGTGGCATGAGAGAAACATACCTCTTGAGGTGTCTCCGGTATGATTTGACACATGTGCTCTTCCTGAGAGTTGATCTGCTTGCTTCTTCTTGCATTCAGATTCATAGTGCCCATACTTTTTGTAGTAATAGCATTGTATGCTTGATTTGTCATTTGATCTTCTCCCTCTTCCTCTTTGAGGCTGGAAATTATGATGTTGATGTTGTTGTTGTCTTTGACCTTGAAAATTTTAATTCGGATATTGTTGTATGCTACCTCCACTGGAGTGAGAGTAACTTTGATTGCTCCCTCTTCCTTGGTGACCTTTGCTTCTTCCTCTATCTCTCCCTCTGCTGAAGGAAAATTGAGTTTTGAAAACATTGGAGATTGACTCATCTGTGAGATGCAGTCTGGTCTCATGTGTCACCAGAGAACCAATTAGTTCATCTGTTGAAAATCTTAACAGATCCTTGGATTCAAGGATTGTTGTTACAACCATTTCGAATTTATTTGGTAAACTTCTAAGAATTTTCTCAACAATTCGTTGATCAGTGATGGTTTCACCAATCACTCTGATCTAGTTCATGATTCCCATGACTCTGGTCATGAACTGATCCACAGTTCAGACTCTGTCATCCTTAGAGTCTCGAATTGTGTCCAAAAGTTCTGCAGTTTAACTATTTTGACCCTGTCATTTCCTTGATAGGAAGATTTAAGGATGTCCCAGGCCTTTTTTGAAGTACCAGCGCCTGTGATTTTTGAGAAAATTGAGTCATCGACAGAATTCTGAATCCAGAATTTTGATTTATTTTCTTTGTTCCTCAGTGTTGCCTGAGCAATTCTTTGTGCATTTGTCATGGCAGCGAGGGCGGCTGGATCTGGTTCCACATATCCAAGATCCACTGGTTCCAAGCACTCTTGTTCTTGCAAGAATGATCTCATCCAAAGAGACCAAAACTCATAATTCTTTCCCAGAAGAATCATACCTTGAGTTGGTCCTAAATTGCTAGACGACATATTTTTTTTTTGAAAGAAAGAAAAACAAAATCTCAGAAAAAATAGAGGGAAATTTCATATTTACCTCTGATCGCCAATTTGTCGATTTGTCGATGGCCGAAGGGAGCTTATAGGTATTGAATTGTCCCTTAGTCTCTTTGCAATGTGACCACACGCCTTACTGTTAAAGCGCTACGGGATTTTTCGTCTCTTTGCCTTTCAAATCGCCAAAATGTGAAAAATTGCCTTTGGACAATTCAACGGTCCAGACCTTGTGTGATCTGACAGTCCAGATCTTATCAAGATATCGTGAATCAGGATTTCGTGAGTTCTGATGACGAGTTCTTCTGACTCCTCGATTCCCTGATCTCTGATTTACCGATTGCGCTTTCCTTTTGGGAAATTTTGTGATTGCTTTGATCGCCTCCACACGTCCTAACAGATGGACGATCCTGATTTTTCCTTGCGAATTCACGATTTGATATGCTCCATACTTCTTGTCTCCAGGATCCACGATTTTTCGAATCCCGTAAAGTCTATGGAATCTCTTATCGGGATTTTTTTCGAAAGCCTCGATCTTTGCCACGTGTCCTCAACAGATGGATGACTGAGATCTACGTCGGGGATTTCACTATGGAGATTCCCGATCCCACAATTTTGATGAGATGACGTCAGCTAGGCCCCTCAATGGAGCTTTCCTCCTGTCAGGATTTCAGACTTTGGAGTTCTGGAGTGCTCGTGTTTCTTGTCCTCAGGATTCGCGAAACACCGAATCCCGATGTGTCGATGGCCCTTTCCTTTTCGGGACTTTTCCCGAGTCCTCGGATTTACGCCATGCGTCCCTGAAATATGGACAGTCCGCATCATTTCGCGATTTCGCGACTTGCGACACCAAATTTCTTTGACAACTTGAAACCCCGAATGTCGAAACGTCGACGATTTCCTCGATGGCTGCCACGTGTCCAATCAATTGGACAGCTGATATCTGATCGCTATTTCTTGAATCGCAATTTCATGAGTTTCGAAGTCATGTTGCGATGGTCTTTCAAAACCGCGAACTCTGAGATGTCTATGGAGTGATGGCTTGGATCTGCTGCCACTTGTCCTCTGAGATGGACGACTCACAAGTCTTCTTGGGATTTCACGATATCGCGTATCGGAGTTTTTTAAGTGCAATTGCCTTTGCGCGTCCAACTCTTGATTACCAATTTTGCGATGGTAAAAGATCGATGGCTCACGATCTTTCTTGATTCAACGGTCCAGATGATTTCAGGATTTCATGACTTGACAAGTTGAGATTTCTCCTGTGCACTATAGAGGACTAAACCTCCTACAACTTCTCACTGATCCAACGGTTGTCGGTCCTTTACGCAAGATCTGACGGCTTAAATTCTTTTTCCTTTTCAGTGCTCTCCTCGTCCCTTTTGAACTGGTTTCTCTCTCTGGATCTGTTCGCAAGATGAATCTTACGGCCTCAGTGGTTGTTCTTTTCACCTGATACGTGTTCTTTACTCCTGTGGAAGAAAGATTCATGAATCTTTCAAAGATTTGAAAGAATTTCATGAGTTCTTCATTCTCTTCTACAATCTTTGATAGATTTGAGTGATTTCCAAAAAATCTTTAAACGATTGTGCCTTTTGCAGCAATATTTAACAATTTTGAATGAATCCTTTGAGTTATTTAAATGTTCTTCTATTCTGCATCTCTTCTTCGTCAATCTTTGATGATTCTTGAAAAATGTGCAAGAATCTTTAAAGTTTCTTCTTCTGCGTTCTCTACGTCCTGGATCTTTCGAGCGTTGTACGCTCTAATTCCTCCACAAGCTTCCTATGTTGATCTTTTGAGAGTATTACAGACAGTTGTCCAAGCTTTGTGAAAATTTTGTGTGGCATGCTCTCAAGATCCGTGAAGCTCTGCATTCTGTTGAGGATCCTGTTGCTCTCCAGCCTGTGTGAAGAGGCTTACTGTTGAAGCTCTGATACCATGATAAATTGTGAAGCAAAGAGAAATGCAGAGAGAAAGAATAGAACGGTATATTGGAATGTATGAAGAAGATATTACAATGTAGAAGATATTACTGAGCTAAATAGGCTAAAGAAAGACAAAAATAGAAACTACGGTTGTCCAGTACAACTGGAAGTGTACAGTCAGACTGTTGAGGTTACATTATGTTTAACAAGACAGAGGCCGACCACCATACAATGATCATAACCTAATACTCTGAAAGTACATGGATTGGCTCGCCTTTGCTGGAAGTTTCTGAAATCATGCTAAAACCCACTTGAATTTGGCATACCGGTGAATTATTTGGCACATCCACAATGTTACTTGCCACATTTTTCATGCAAAACCTTCATTATTTCTCAGTCCAAAAACTTCAAGTGATACAACTTATTATTTACTATTTATTAATATACTTTGTGCTATAAAAACTATTCAGGAATCTTGAACAAAAGAGAAGTTCTAATACCTTATGGATGAACAGATTTTCATCCATACTCCAATCTCTTGGAGAGCGGGCACTTCCTTTGTAAAAAAAAAAAAAATCTATCATTCTGATTGGGAGCCCATCTGAGCCTTGGATTTTACTCCCTTACACCCTTGTCCAAAATCCTTATATTAACCCATTTTCATGTCTCTGTGTTTTGTTGCACATTTCATATGCTTATGTAGGCTTGTTGTCATTCCATTTACCTAGTTCGACCTAGGTTTTGTGCATTATACAACAAAACAAACCTAAAGCCTATAGAATCGTGGGATTGTTATCATTCCATTTACCTATTCCGACCTAGGTTTTTTGCATTACACAACAAAAAAAAACCTAATGTGTGTAGAGGCGGGGTAGTTGAAGCAACATACCACAACCTATGAACATAGCAATCTGGTGGTGAGAAAGAAATTTTTTAATCTTATTTAGTAAATGTGAAAAAGTAATCACATAAACGTAAGTATTTATAAATGAGTGGTCATCCATTGATTAGAGAGGACTATGAAAAATATTCTAGCATCTTCAATTACCAACCCTAAGATTGAAATTTATGATTAAAAGGTTGATTAATCCACAGATTCCAATAGGGGAGATGCCTATCGGTGTAACTACAATGAGGATGTGAAGGCCTTTTTATGATAAACATGAATTCAAATACCCTAGACATCCAAAAACCTAACCCTAGGAGAAGAAGCACCAAAAGTCATGTGGGCCCCCTTTGGGTAAGCTAGTAAATTAACTTCTCGGGGTCGTAACTTTTGCATATGATCTCCTTTTTAGGCGTGTGATAGATCATTGGAAAGGTATTTTCAAGAAATGTGCATTATGACATTAAATTGTGATTTTGTCTACAATATGACTATGGAAAGCCAAGAAAAAATTGTTTAGATCCCAAAAATGACCCTACAAGTACAGAAATATGTACTGACATGGAAAATTCCAAAATAAGCCAGTTGGAATAGGTGGGAGGCCACCAATATCCATCTGGATGTTGTGTAGGGTTTCAAGATAGCCTCATAAGTGCATAACCCATAATTAAAAAAAATTGTCCCCACTACAGAGAAACCTGTTGAACTGAAAACTATCAAGATGAACTAGTTTGAATTTGGAATAGGTGGGCAGCCACCAATATCCTTGATCAATATTTTAGTTTATCAAATAGATAATCAATCATTGGAAAATGATATTTGTTCTTTATGGTTACCTTATTCAACTATATGAAATCAATACAGAGCCTTACGGTTGCATCTTCCTTCTTCACAAAAGGAATTGGGGCTCCCCAAGGTGACAAACTTGGGCGTATATACCCCTTCTTTAATAATTCTTCAAGTTGCATCTGCAAATCTGTCAATTCTGTAATGACCATTTTATATGGTGCCTTGGACACTGGGGAAACTCTTGGCACCAAATTAATAGAGAAATCAATGACTCTCTTTGGTGGAAACCATGATATTTCTCTAAAAACATCTTCAAAATACCTTAAGACCAGATGGTCTTCAATGCTTGCCACTTTATCCTTGATTGTCTCTTCCATATAGGATGTAAAAATATGACATCCCTTCCTGAAACTATTTTTTAACTGCATAGCTTAAATCTCTATAACAACTATATCTCTAGGAATTCCCTAAATATTTCTTTGTTTTCCTTATTCATCAAGACGTGTGATTATCTTGTGATAACAATTTATGATATCATGGTGTTTTTTGAACCAATCCATGCCAATTAGACAATAATATGAACCGAATGGTATGTTGTTTGCATCTACCTTTATGTTGAGTCTATTCATGTCTATTGAACAATATTTAACAAATTTATTCCTTGACAAATTTATGAAGGACACATAACAAAAATTCAAATTTGTATTCCCTTGATTCATTCTTCTTTGAAATAGATTTCCAATGGCTATACTCATGCCCTCAAAAATTCTTCGCAAAAAATGTGATTTAGTCCATAAAGCATTCCCCACTAAAAGTGTGGTTTAGGCCCTATAAAATGACCCACAAGTTAATGACCATTGAAAACCAAACAAAATTGCATAAAATTGGTTTTTGTACTCTGTTAATTAACCTTAAATATGAGTTTTCAATCTTATAACAAGTGAAATATGAGTCATTGATATTTTTTGCATCGTCCATCAACAACCAATGTTCTCCTTTGATGCACACAACACTTTCCCCAAACTATCGACCTCACAGTCGGTCATAGTCCCAACTCCTCGATGACCGATTTGTACAACCTCCAAACCATTCGACCCGACCATCAACCATCAGCAATTTCCATTTGAGAATGAGACTCCTCACTAATTCAAATGATGCATGAGCATTGATTCATCGAGCATCCATCATCCTTGTTGGTCGACAAAATAACTTCCTAGGTCTTAGATTGACAAAATCCGCCCAATTGGGTCTTGGTCCAAAAATTGCAGATTCGTCTTCAATATGGTTTCTCTCAATATGTCTTCCACCAATGTCTGACAATGGGAAGGGCCTCAAGGAGTATCAAGGTGATTCTTTCACAGTTGGAAAAAATTTGTACAGATAAATAACCCTCTAGTAGACTTAACCATTTTTCCAAAGCATCATTGTCTATTTAGCCTTCAAATAAAGGAATGTCAAAATCAATTTATACATTAAATGAATTTGTGCCTCTAAAGTGATGATTGGTTGAAGGTTTCTATGTTTTTTTTTGAGATCCATTTAATGAGATGGGTGAAATTATCCATCATCTTTTTCCTTTGTCATGTGAGGTATTCCTTGAGAAACAATTTGATAGGACATCCTACTCTATTGTCCCTTTTTTCTTCCACCATGGGAGGCTTCTTGGGTGGGAGAGAGCCATTGTCCTCAAGAGAAACAAGCTAGATACCCAACTTTTTATACCTTATCTCATCAAGGATATGCACTAAGAATGACAAGTATCAAATTGTTGTAATACCATCGATCCATATTAGTTTTTGAATGAAATGAAGGTAGAAATATAAAAAAGATATAACAAGGAAATACATATAGTTACTGCAAGGAACAAAATAGTCTATGAAAACTTAGATTATATTAATGAGTGTCTAGAACAAAAAATTCTATAAAATGCAAATCACACAAGCTATCTAGAATGGTGGTAGTTTATCTCTAAAGAGATATGTATCAACTACACTCATTCGAAAGAATTTGATTACAATGATACTCCAAATGGATTTTTAATAGAAAGCATAAATTTAAAACCTTAAACTTCCAAAACCTTAACCCCAAAAGATGAAAACTTGTTCCGAAATTTGACACCAAAACGTTTATGGGCCTCGCTAGGGGTAGTTGATACATCAAATTACGAGGCCATAATTTTTGCATACACTACTACATATGGGCAAATTATTACATGGAATTTTTCCATGCTTCCACTAGTTTCATCTTTTTTTTAAAGAGGGTGAAATTTTTGTTGTTATTACCATGAAAGTTCGTCGCAATATCCATGAAAATGTTATTTTAATATATTCATGATTTTCATCCCAATAGAGACGAACTTTCATTGCAATAGTGACGAAAATTTTTCCTATCTCATTGGTCGGTGTTAACAACTAGTTGACTATTTGATCTATATATACATGACTTTAAGAGACTTTGCGACACAATTGCTATAGTTGTGACACTGCTCTTGGATTTTGTTTGAGCTGTTTATTTTTTCCGTCACCCACTGGTTGAACAAATCCAATTCTTGATCTACATCGCTCATATTTTTAACTTGCAAGGTTAGTACGCTAATTTTTATTGATGTACTCATTTAACTTGTAAGTTTTTGTTCAAATGTCCAAATTTTATGTAGCTTGTTTTTTCCTTGATAATATATTATAATATGTGTAGTACCATATTTCATGTTTTTTGTTTTTGGATCTAGTTAGTATATTCTATGGAAAAGGGTATGTGGATTCCATAATATTTACGAGATATTCCCATAATATTCACAAATTTCAAATAGAACTTGCATTATTTTCCACAAACAAAGAGATATAATGCATGAGTGTGGAAGATAAAATAGTAAAACAAAGAAAAAAACTGCAATTTCAATTTGTAAAAAGAAAAATTCGAGGAAGCTTCTAATTTCAATGAAAGAGGCATAATATTATGAAATATTCAAGAAGAGACTATTCTAAAAGCTTTACCTCACCCAGAGAAAAATTAATAACATTTCCCTTTTCCGCATAAATTCTTTGCTATCCTCATCATTTGTAATAAATAATGGGTAGGTTCGCAATAGTGACAAGATAACCTATTGATATTATATATAATTAGTAATGTATGAGAGATCATACATTATTTAAGAATGAAAAACAAAACCCAAAACTAAATATTGTGGTTGACGTGATCGGGTCTGTACATTTTGCAAAACAAAGTATGAGAATTTCCATTGTTTAAGCATGCAAAACAAAATATTATAAAACATTGTTAATTTTTTTGTAAATTTACAAAAGCCAAAATGATTTTGACTTGTAATCGATTTTTATATTCCCTTCTTTAGCAGGGACTAATAAGATACATAAACACTAACAATAAGTTTATGTTAGGTATATATGTCGTTTTTATATAAAGAAAACATTTGTACACATATGACCTTATTATAAAGATGTTATCTATGTCGTGATTAGGCACATAACAATCAATTTTAACTAACCACCTTCAACCATCTTAGATTATGGTTATCCACCTTTAACTTTCTTGGCTTATGACTAAGCAACTTTAACAAATGAACTTATGATTATATACCATAGTCTTCCAATATAAATAAACTATATTTGTTTCAACTTTCTCAATAAAATCCACATACCCTTTTCTGATATGTGATGTTGTTTCTCTAAATTTTTTATAGTCACACACAATTCTAGATGTAGTGATTAACTATAGTTTGTAGTTAATGTAACTTGTTTATACACTATTAGTAAGGATCAGTATCTAAAATATAAAAAAATCATGGTGAAATCTACGATAACATGATGAAATCTACTAGTCAGACAATGAAAAATGAGAACATGGAAAAGTGTCTTAGAAAATAAAATTGTGACCACTGTAAGTAGCATAAAATTGTGACCATTGTATGTAGATGAAAATCAACATGTCATAATTTAAACCAACCCAACCCAATTATGGATGACAAGTGGTTGGCATTCTTTTTTTAGTGGTGAATTTCAAAGATTGACATTTTGTCTACAAAACAACTTAGAGGCTAGTGTATGGTGTCGAGTGATTCAAGTTTGAGAAAATTTCCATGGTTATTCAGTACACAATACTCTATAGTACAAATTGAAGCATATATATCTTAATAGTTAATTGATAATAAAAAAAAATCATGTCAAAATGTCTAGGATTGTAGGTCACTGTAAATAAACATATAATAATCGAAAGGATTAGCTAAAATATAAAAAATTGACAACTTAGTGTTTGGTATGGTGTAGGTAAGACAATTACTTGCCAGGACAAGGATTTGTCACAATGAATGAAAATCATAGGAAGCTTGCTCAGTTAAGAGAGGCAATGGAGGCGAGGAACAATGGAAAATGTTATTTCCCTTTCTATGATTGTAGAGGCTTGCAAAAAAAAAGACTTTTAATAACAACAACCCAAAGACATTGTAGGGAGAAGGGGCTTGCTGAAGGGGGTTTTGAATATTGTCCGTTGGTAAGAGGATTCAATATTTAATGTGTTCTCTGTAATAATCAGTATGTCATGAATTTTAGTAATAATTTTTATCAGGATTTTTATATTTTCTATACACACTAACTTTTCTATGTTGTTTTTAAATATATAGATGATTCCTCCAAAATGTCGATCTCCAAAGAGTTATTTTCCAAGTACTAGCAGAAATAATACTTTACAGGGAGATGAACTTCGAGATCAAAATATTGAATCTGTTGATCAAGTTATTAATGATGATATGGATGGAGATAACGTTAGTGATTCAAATCAGGAAGATGAGATAGATATATTGATCGAAGACACATTTGATCCAATGGATGAGGACAACTAGGATGATAGTCATGATGTTGATCCTCTACTCGAGAAGTCACATCAAACTCTTTATGAAGACTCAACAACAAATCTTTTTTCTGCTATATTGTTGTTGGTGAACCTAAAGGTTTTGAATGCTTTATCAAACACATGTCTCACACAGATACTAAGGTATTTAATTTGTTAATTATTTATGCTTGCATGTTCACAAATACTTAAAAGATTCAAATTTTTCCTATATTGCTATTGTTTTATAATTTGTAAATTAGTATATTTGATGATATATTGATGATTAATATTGTTTACATTGACTTATTTTTTATAATTTTGTATATTGTTAGGTGATGTTCTATTACCGACGTCAAATATTTTTCCACGCACATATCGATAAATATCCATGATTATGAAAGAAATTGGAATGGACTATCACCCTATTGATGCATGTCCTAATGATCATATAATATATTATTGACAATATTCATTAGAAAATGAATGCCCAGAATGTCAAATAAGTAGATATTGAACCAATAAAGTGTCAAAGAAGGTGCCTCGCAAAGTTCTTCGTTATATTATGATAATTCCACATTTCCAGCGGTTGTTCAGGTGCCAAAGTATACCACAGTTTATGGATTTCCATTCAAAGAATAGAAGTCGAGATGATGTTCTTTGAATGTCTGCATATGGTTCTGAATTGAACTACATCAAAGTGGCCAATTTTTAAAGAAGAACCTTGTAATGTTAGACTTTCGTTGGCGACTGATGGTGTCAATCCATTTGGAGAGCTTCGTTTTACGTATTGAGTGTGGCATTTTTTTGGTATAAACAATAACCTTCCTCCTTGGATGTCGATCAAGAGAAAGCACACAATGTTGGAAATGATTGTTCCAATTATTCAATTATCTTTTATTTTCTTTAAAGTATGAGAAAATATTTCATTTCTTTGTTTCATGCATGGTAATTATTTATTTTATATATCATGACATCTAGATAAGTATAATTAATCATGTAGTATGTTGAACCAATTAGGTAGGTACCAGGTTAAATATATGAACGTATATATTGAGCCATTGATCGATGAGTTGTTGAAGTTATGGGTTGGCGTGACTATGTATGACATCTCTAGACCAATAGGGAAAAAATGATTTCAATTCCATGGAATACTATCATGGACAATTTATGATGCTCCGAGGTTAACACATTTTTTTGGTATATTGTTACTTTATTTTGTAATTTAATACTATATATATTTATTGAAAAAATCATGCATTATTTTAAATTGTAACTCTAATTTGACACTACATTTATTCATATATCTTGTATGTCTTCAAACAAAGGGTAAATTTGCATGCCCAGTTTGTCGTCTAAGGATAAAATATCGTTGTTCAAGGAGTTTAGTAAAGGAAGTGTTTGATGAGTATAGACACTTTTTGCCTAAGAACCATAGTTATCGAACTACGGACAAAGAAAAATTTAATGGTAAAGAAGAAAACGGAAAAAAACCACGAAGAATGACACATCACCTATGGAAGTTGGAATATATTAGAAATCGTCAAGGTATGCAAATTTTTTATGTATGACCTATTATATAAATCTTTGGTTAATTTCATTAGTATTAATTTCATTTTGTCCCATTAATTAGTGTTAATTTCAATTTGTTGATGTTTCATGAATGTCGTTAAGGCATGCATGGGCTTCCATGAGGAATGGAAAGTTACCCGATGCAATTCAGTAGATTGCCATGCTACGAGCACCTAAAAATAGTTCATTTGTTTGATACAATGCATATCAGGAAGAACATAATAGAATTGTTATGGTGAATATTAGATGGAAGGACTAACAAAGAGAGAATTTGAAAGATTTGTTGTGACATCCAATAAGCTAATCACGCATTTCAAAGTGTTATTATTAATTCTAATGGTGATGGTCATGAACAAAATACTAGTCTTCCTTGGTTATTGACGGAGAAATAGAGAAATATTGTAAAATAGGTGATTCAAAAAAT
Organism: Picea glauca; assembly: GCA_000966675.3. Taxonomy (NCBI): domain Eukaryota; kingdom Viridiplantae; phylum Streptophyta; class Pinopsida; order Pinales; family Pinaceae; genus Picea; species Picea glauca. Next base: position 863,554 of record JZKD02S0194731.1, on the reverse strand, counting down.
TACGTTTCCGATGGGGTTTTCATCGAACATACAAAATATATTAACTAAAAAAGGTGATTTTGGTGGGGTTAAAACACATGACTAGCATACATTCATTAAGGTAATTAGTAGGTTATAATATATTTCCTTATTGGTACACATTTTTTGGAAACAAATAATAATTATTTGTTTTTTGTTACAATATGTTGTACCTTTATCTCTCTCAGACGACTTTGACAACAACATAAAACAAATTATTTATGTACTTGGAAAATACATGGGGTAAGTATTGTTTTATAAGGAAAATGTACTTCTTATGTGATTTGTAGTGAAACTTATTGACATATTATCTTTTATCTGCAAATTTATGTATGCCTTGATATTATTTTATTGAATTGACATTTGTAGGTGGCTATCATCAAAAGAAATCAATAAAGAAGATATAAGGTATTGGAAGAGAGAAATTCCATGACTAATGTGTCAAATGCAATAGTATCTACCTCCAAAAATTTTCAATGCACAGGAACACTACCTTATACACTAAGTTGAGGAGATTGAATTATGTGGACTAGTACACACATGGTCGATGTGGATGGTGGAGAGGAACTTGAATTCATTGAAGTCTTTTGTTAGACAAAGAGCATGTCCGAAGGGTTATATGGTTGAGGGATATATGGTATATCAATGCATGGTGTATATTAGTCAATGTATACCTAAATTAACAGAAAATATGAATGTGCCTCGCATTTCTCATCTCGAATCTATCAATAAATTTGAAGGGAAGGTCCTATTGGGTAAAGGTAAAAGGAGGACTGTGAAAGGTAATTATTATATGTTGACTTAGATTTAATATATTACACACTTATTAAATTATTCATTTATTAACAATAACTAATTAATGATATTAAATTGTTATGCTATCATATAGTTGCTCGAGAGTGGGATGATTTACATTTATACATTGCAAAAATCCTTGATTGGAAGGAGCATTGAATAGAATATACTGAAGAATACTTCAGTAGGTTATCATGGGAAGAGGTTAGTAATATTATTAAAACAACATATCGTCGTCAATATCAATTTCATGATCTTACACCAAGGGAAGTTGATCTAGCCTTTGGTTTAAAAGATAAACAGGCAAGTTAAATTGTTTACCCACATTTTCCTAGTTTTTTCCCAATTTTTCAATGTATTTGGTTTGTTTAATTATTGAAATATATATTTAGTAAGTATTATATGAGGATTATTAATTGAAAATTTATTTTTTACATGTTGTCCATGTTGCAGTTGAAACATCACAATGCGATGTGGTGTAATGGTCATAAATTTCGTATCGAAATGTTGGATGATAAGATGAAAACCTCGGATTGTGGGATAACTGCAGTGTTTAAGTTCACCAACATTTCCTCTAGAAGTGACAGAAATATGGAAGAAAGTGAGAATAGGTACTATGGCCATTTGGAGGATATAATTGAGTGTGATTTTAATTCCTTTAAAACAATTGTGTTTGAGGTTAAATGGTACAGGCTACGGATGCATGAATGTGATCTTGAAAGAACTGTTATTGAGCATGATAATGGATTTACCATGGTTAATACAAGGGAATTTGAACTAGGTATAGGGCCTTATGTTCTTCCAAGTCAATGTGAGAAAGTATTTTACTAAGAGGTACCTGGTAAAGCAGATTGGTCATACGTTGTTAGATATGATCCAAGAGGAAGACCAGTAAATTATAATCATGTAGCCAAGGATGAATATAATAATGAGGAAGAAGATCATGATTATGCAGATCAGGAGAAGGTGGCTCATATAGTCGATGTGTCAGATGAATAATTTGAAGAAAGTGATCATCCAAATGTAGGAGACGACGATCTCATTGACGATATCGATAACTACATTAGCAAAAATGACGTTGATGATGATGTTGATAGGAATGATCCTTTCACCAATATCGATTCTGAACTAGATCCTGATACAGATGTTGAGCTAGATGAATAAGAAGATGACTGATATTTAATTGTTGAAAAGAAGAGGTATGTGTTTATATCTTTTATATGATCTTTACATTTTTTTATTTTGTATAATATAATATATGATACATGTTCTTTAGAATTTCAAATTAGGTAATATAAGAAAATTGAGAATGACGTGAGGGGGGGGGGGGCATAATTAGAGCTTCCACCTTCACGTGATTACCCCTATTTAGTAGAGAATGAACTATTCTCGAAACCAAGAGGATCTCTACGCAACTGTGCCTAATCATACCAATGATGTAGGTATGTCCATCATCAATTCATCATTATCATTCTCAAAATTATAATTCTCCAATTATCTTATACAAATTTACAATGAAATTGTACTAGGACTAGACACGAGCAATAGTGACCTGTGAATGGGGCCAATTTTGAAATTTTTTCAAACTATTTCTGACTGCATTGAAATTTGACATGGATAGACTATTCACATGCCTTAACGAAATGGGAGGGTTTCTAGACTCAAATTTAACTCACACGCCCACTTTATTCCATCATCAATTCATCATGTAAAGAATAAACCCTAATTTAGTGGAGTCATCGATTTGTTCCCAATGAATGGATGTGTTGTTGTTTACATGGAATGGGACAACACATCTACCTTCTTAATTTTCTTCCTTCACTTGATGTGGGCCTGGTCATTCCTAGCCTTGAATTGAAAGTTTCCCCTAGTCTTAGTCATCACCCTTCATGACAGTTGTCACCCAACGATCATTAGATCACAAGGTTTGAGGCGTATGGGAATTGGGATCATGAGGCTTTATAACCCTATAGTAACAAGAGACATTAATTGAAATTTGACTAGATTGAAAGGGTGCATGCAATTGAAAATAGTAACAACCCAAAACTAAAATGGATCAATACAAAGACTGTCAATGAGAGATGATATGGACATGGTGTGTAGTAATAGGCCCAACACCTTCAAAATTATCATTCTCCAAATATATTATACAAATTTTAGTAAGTCCTATGTACTAGGACTAGACACTGGCAATAGTGACCTGTGAATGGCACCAACATTGAAATTTTTTCAAAGTATTTCTGAATGCATTGAAATTTGACATAGATAGACTATTTGCATGACTTAACGATATGGGAGGGTTTCTGGACTCAAATTTGACTCACACACCCACTTTCTTCCATCATCAATTCATCATGTAAACCATAAACACTAATTTAGTGGAGTCATTGATTTGTCGGGTTTTAGTGTTCCTAGTGAATGGACGCATTGTTGTTGACATGAAATGGGACAACACATGTACCTTCTTAATTGTCTTCCTTCACTTGATGTGGGTCTGGTCATTCCCAGCCTTGAATTGAAATTTGCCCTTAGTCTTAGTCATCACCCTTCATGACAGTTGTCACCCAACGATCATTAGATCACAAGGTCATTAGTCATCTCCAAGTATCTTCCTTAGAAGCATATTCTATATTGCTTAACCCACTTCTAGGTCACTTAACCCATTTCTAGGTCACTTAACCTATTTTCCTCATATTTAGGATTAACCACTTTCCATAATTATAAATTTATCCATTAATTTATCATTTAAATATTCTTCCTTGACCTTGTCACTTTTCTTTATCATTTAAATAAAAATTTCTTATTTTCAATCTTCTTTGACTTCTTTGACCTTTTTGGGCTTCAAGCCTACATATGAGGGTCCTCCAACTTTGTAAGACCATAAATCTCAAACCATGAGGAGTTATGTTTGACATGTTGACTACTCCATTGTCTTCCTTTCCCCCAAAACAATTCTAATGAATAACTTTACCATGCATCTTATGGCCATATATATGAGTTAAATTCCCATTTTGAAATAGGCCACTTACATCATAGAACATTGGCCAATCATGCCAAAGGCTTCGATCAATAGGTCATTTTTGTCACGCTTTCCCTAGGTACATGTAACATTGTTAAGGATATTTGGTCATGATGAGACACATGAATTTCAATTACAAGGATGATTATAGGCCAAACTTCAAATATTGAGCACAACAAGAATGATCGTTGGGTCCTAAGCCATGAATTGATGATGAAGAACTAAGTATTCAGTCCCTAATACATGATTCATGGGCCCTAATTGTGGATATACATGGCCTATTTTTGGAGTTACAAGGATTGATTGTATCTTTATGGCCTAAAAAGGATCCATATTTCCTAATTAAGTACATTTGTGGCCTAATTATGGATCTAAAACACATGATTAGGTATATATAGAGAATAATTAGGGAATTAAAGGGCCTTGTTTGTTTTCCTCCTTGTTTTCTATGGGATTCTTTCTTCTTCTACTTCATCCTCCTCTTATTGTTGGTGTTCCTTTTTCCAATTCAAAACTACATAGGGTTGAGATAAAATTCTATATGGAGAGAAGTTAGAGGCATAAGAAGAGAAATTAGAGGAACCAAAGGGGGAATTAGGTAAACAAAGGAGTACAATGTGAAACAATAGCACAGGCTCACATGAATTCTGCCAAAAGCTTCTCTTTTGTTAATAATTGAAATAGAATGCCCCAAATATAATTCCCCAAATGTTGGGTATTTTTTATTTGCACCTAACCCTACAATAATGAGTTCCTTCCCTAAGATATATTTAAGTGATTCATGTAAAATTTATAAAACTTACGCACACCTACCCAAGGTATACTGCCCCATCCTCTAGAAATATTCAAAATTATTGATAACATTCTTATGGGAGAGATAAAGGGGGTACAATATCATCCATTAAAGTGTATAGTATCAAATGATCAAATTCTACATTACAATTAACGTGATTTCATCAAGGATCAAATTCTATTAGGGGGTTAGTGTGTTCAAAGTAATAATGTATTAAGGGTTCAATGTATGAGAGGGTTAATTTGTTTGAGATAATAAGGTATTAAGGGGTTAATGCATTTATAGGGTAGTTGTGTGTTTGTTATTATAGTTTCTTAGGGGTTTCATGTCTTCACGGTTTCTTAATGAAACATGTTGATAATTTCAAGGGTTAGGCATGCCAAGGTTCATAGGGATTAGGGGGTACACAATGTCCAGGACCATAATAATTAGTAGTCATATCATATTGGTGGATTAGTGGTTAGTGCCAATAGTGCCTTAGGGGTTAAGAAGATAGTTTTTGTCATAATGTGTGAGGAAGTGATTGGTTTAGGGGAGACCATTTAATTCAAGGTTCATGGAGATTGGGTGGTATATGATGTCCAAGGGGGGTTATAGTGATCGATATTTTATACCATGACATGATAATTTAATGTCAAATATATTGTTGACCATATATGACATATTAATTAACCTTATACTTTTCTAAATGCATTATAATAAAATTCAAATAAATAAAAAAGGGCAAATTAAAAGATCAAGCATTATAGGGATTAAGAGTCATAGTGTATTAGTAGGGTCAATCTATTATGATGTTACTATGTTTAGATCCATAATGTATTCATTTTTTAGTGTGTTTGAGGTCACACTATGTTCACTAGGGTTGATTGTTTCAAGAGTCATAGGGATCAAAGGGTATACCATGCTCAAGTTGATATTGATTGGGGGTTATCATATAATAGGGATTCATTGTGTTCAAAGCCATAATTATTAGGAGATGATTTCATCAAGAATCAAATGGATCAATGATAAAATTCTATTATGGGGTTAGTTTGTTCAAAGTAATAATGTATTAAGGGTTCAATGTATGAGAGGGTTAGTTTGTTTGAGATAATCATGTCTTAAGGGGTTAATGCATTTATAGGGGACTAGTGTGTTTGGGATTATAGTTTTTTAGGGGGTTCATGTTTTCATGGTTTCTTAATTAAACATGTTGATCATTTCAAGGGTTAGGCATGTCAAGGTTCATAGGGATTAGTGGTGTGACGTCCCAAAAAAAATAAAACATTTAAAAAAAAAAAAATCTGCTGAAAATTCATTCTATTTTTAGTAAATTCGAATTTGGAAATTTTTTTCCATTTATGGAAATTTCGAATTTCGAATTTGATGACTATAATTAATTATTATGACTGTTGGGCAAAAAAATTTATTTGACCCAGCTAACTATTTGACTATGACACTTGTATGAAAACATAATATTTTATATTGATTGCAAGAGTACAAATCGAATAGCCATGTTAAATTTAGCTAACCATGACTCCATGAGTGGGGAACACATTGGAACTAAGTCTGGGCTGATTGTTACAAGTGGAAAATCAGTGATTTGGCCATTGGTAGTGCCTGGAAATCAGGGATTTAGAAAGCGGTGAAAATTCCCAAGGGAGGGAAAAAGACCTAGGCAAATTGGTAAATAGCATATGTGAGGAGGCAGGACGCTGCCAAGTATGCTGGGAAAGGAGACTATTGAATTTTTTTTCTTGTTGTTATGAGCACTACTGTGTGAGTGTGAGGCGAGAGGATTTTTCCGGAATTGAAGGACATTGCTGGAGAGGAGATTTCAATTTTCCCTCATGGATTCATGGTTAGGATAGGAAGTGAATCTGGCAAGTAGATTGGCTGCCCTGTTCTATAGTTGGGAGGTGTTGGGGTCCTATAATTATAGGCGAATCGATTCTTAGACTGTTGATTTGGCATCTCTCCCGTGATGATGAAGTATGGCTCAGGTGATTCTGCTTCCTCCCTCCATTCTTGTCGCTCAATCCTCTATCACCCTGCTGCATCCTTCATCCCCCGCCGTGCCTTCACTCCCTTGTCATGTTGCCCCATTGATTTCGCCTTACCCGCCTTCCATCCTTGAATAAACAAGACTTAGGATGAACAAAATGACAATAAAAGTAGTTAGATTAACTGATATAGTTAGTATAGGTTAAACTAGTTAATAAAGAGCTAGCTAATAATTAATTAATTATTAATTAGTTAATTATTACTTAAGATAAAAAAAACTAAGTTAGTAATTAAGGTTAGTTTTAAATTAAAATAAAACAATTTAAAAATAAAAACAAAAACAAAATATAATAATTAAATAACATATAAAACAAATTATAATAAACATTTT
>JZKD02S0194731.1:844335-856505 GCA_000966675.3 Picea glauca | reverse complement strand
TCACTTTTGAATTTTTTTTCATTTTCTTATTATCAGAAGGAATGTTGTAGAGGCAGAATTTATTCGCAGATACTCCGCCTCTCAGCTTGTGATAATCTTTATGTTATTCATCTAAAGAGCCCATCTTAGGAATTCTTAGCTGCTCCCTTGCCTGGCTTTTTCCTCCACTTTTTCTTCTTCAAGTCAACATCATTAAAACTCAATTCGATCTAAGACGTTCACTACCTTTCCCTGTGTAAAAGCTTTGTCCAAATCTGAGAGTGAATCACCTTGTTTAAAGCATAGACCCCATTTGCCCAATGGTCCTCCTTGTTGTTCCAAATCATCATTTAAAAACCCCAACCCTTTTTCTTCATAATTAGCCTAATACTTTTTCAAACAAAGCTATATCAGATAGAGAGATCCCTCTCTGAGTCTTGGAGGGCTAGATCCAAGACTCGAAGTGGTTCTGATGTTACCTCTGTGACTGCCTCACAGCCTTGAGCAAATTACAGAGAGCTAACAGGAGGAACGTGGTTGTTCCCTTTGTCTTCCCACAAATTTGATTCAGATATGCTACTCTACCTTATTCTGGTTAAATTTCATGTGTTGTAATCTATTTACTTCTATGAATGAATCTCTGGTTGAATACTGTAGTGGAAAAATGTCTATCCATTACATCCTAGTCATTAGCTATAAATGGACTTATTTATTTAGACGTGATGCTGAGTAATTACTAAGTTCATTGAATGTATTAAATAGTAAGATGAGTTATGTAGATGTTACAAATCTCATAATAGAATGGAATACAAACTACATCTATCTTCTTAATTAATTATGTTGAGCAAAATGAAAATAAAATTGTTTGCATAAGTGATTGAAGCCACGTGTACCAATATATATGGCAGATTACATTTCTTGTAGATGATTATAGTATACAATGAGTCTCCTCTAGTGAGTATACAAGTCCAAATTCAAAGTAAATACACCCTATATCACTGAGGTACTAATCGATATGTATATCGACCTATACAGATATATTATGAACATATATACATATATAATGGTCGTTCTGTATAAGAGGTACAATGATGCTGGAGTAAACTGACTACAAAAGAATCTGGAAAGCTAGATAGATATATATAAACATATATGTAGGAAAATAATTCATAAAACTTCCCAGACCCCATTACAAAAAATTGGAGTATATGTACATCAGTATGGTGGTGATATTAAATTATTTATGACTCTGTTGATTAAAGGTGCACCTACAGTATAACAATAAACTTATGTCGTAGGAATAATGCTATTTATTTCTGGTGAGTAGACTGATAAAATGCTGGATTAATAGTTGTAATAGAAAATAGAAGGTAAGTGGTAAATTGCATAGCGAAGCCACAGTGTTTTTGTGTTTGATCACGGAAAGACAGGGTATCTAGTATAAAGGAGTAAAGTAATCACATGAAAAGAAACAAACACAAATTTTGTAAGTCTTGATCTATTATAATCTCAAAAGGACCAATATTTTTCTTGTTTTTCTCCAATTGATATATATATTAAAAACCCCAAAATCTGGATGGAATCCCACAGCCATAGGTTTCCCATGAAAACATTTCATGCAACTAGTTCATGAGTCAAATTTACGAATGGGTGGAATGAGAATCAGGTTAAAACTCCTACCAATACTAATTTTATATCAGAAATAAGTGTATGAGCATAAATGAAATATGGAAGTCGTGAATGCAATCGCATAATTCCAATGGAAAACAAACCCTTAGGCACACTTATTACTGTGCTAGTTTTAGGTGTACTACCGTGCATGACCGAATCATATTGGGAAATGACTGTGTAATCAAATAAATTCTAGAAAATAACTAGAATAATTCAGAAAAGGAATTCAACTCTCTATTGACAAACCAATTTTCGGAAAAAAAAGAGGAGGATGTTAAACACAGAAAGTGTCAGATCCGAACCCGTTACTTCATTTATGTCCACAACAAAATAAGCTCAATACATAATGTTCATATTACTTAAAGGGAGTGGTTGTCTAGTTATCACGAATCCAACCAGGCGCAAACTTGGCATACTTTCTAAGTACCAGTTATTAATACAAAGTAGTGTGTACCCTTGAACAACTAATACAGAACTTGGAAATGAAAGATCTTCAAAGTATTAAGGATGAAAAATAGCCTTGACCATCGATGCATGTAAACTCGAAATAACTTAGACGGAGGGGTATTGTATTTGGAACTAGAATACCTCTTGAAAGAGTGAAGAGGGCGTTCCAATGCTTCTGCATGATCGCACCCTGCACGAAGTAATGTAAAACATTAAAATATATCCAACAGAAATAATATGATCAAATTAAAGAACATAACGTAATTAGAAAGGAGTCGATGAAATACTTAGCTATAATGGAGGGTTTCATACCCTTCTCCATCGTGCCAAACTGTGTGCCTCCCATACCAAAAGGGAGAAGAGGAGTTTGTGTCTCCCTGATGGGTACCTTCGCACATCAAAGGGGCCCATCATTAGCGATGAATACCAATATTTAATCCAAAAGAAAACATTGCAGGAATGATATGAGTATAATGAACATAAAGTAATGGTAAATATAAAACCAGTGTAACAATCCAAATATAAACGGAAGGGATTAAAACACCTCCAGCCATTAGAACGACACCTCTAATAGGTATAATAACACCAGTGAACTTATTATTTAAACACAGAAAATTTCAAGATCAACATTGTACCAAAAGGTCTATTACGCACCCAAGCAAGGAAAATCCGGTCATAACACTCTATCAACTACGAAAATAACCGACGGAGGAAGCCAGACCCAATAACGAAAGTTCAATTAAAAAATAGAATACCTCAGATGCTCAATTTTAACAGACACTGTGATAAGTCCTTCTACAAGAGGAAAATGGCTTGGCCTCGACAGGAAGGCTAGTACAAAGAAAGGGGTAAACTGTGAAAAAACCTAAACCTTGATAGGGTACCACCGACCCCTTTTTACTACAGTAACCTCGATGTAAAACAAGAATGCTATCGAGGAACTAACCGGGAACTAGAGTATGCAGAGACCTGCTTGATGAGACAAAAAGACCCGAATGCAAAATGAAAAGGATAGTCAAGTCAACTTACCTTGCACAGAGTTGCCCATCGAGAAGTTTTTCTTCCAAGATCTCTCCCACCTGGAACAAGGTTCGAATCACATAAACATGATCACGATGCTAAGATGGAAGACAAAATAGAGTTTGGTCTAGAAAGTTTCATCCTCCTTCACCAAGCTAAGACTGGAATGAAAGTGAAATCTATGGAATACCCTTTTGCATGGAGTAATGGTGATGGGTGGTAATCGTACCTGGTCATGTGAATATATGGTAAGTGTCGACATTTCATTGGGGCATGCCAGTCGAACTCTAAATTAAATAGACTTATCTCAGGCACCTGAAATGTTGCAAACAAGCCTTTAAGGCAAGAGGATTCCGACCTGTATCATTTTCTCATGATATTAATAGCAAGGTACCTGGATGGCCTACTTAGAGTTAGTTTTATCACCTTGCTATACCAGTTATATGTTGAAACCAAATACCATTGCATTAACCATCCAAAGTGGATAGCATAATGCCATTAATTACCGAGAAATTTTGTGGTAGCATGATTTTAACCATAACCTTCCCAAGTTTAGCCTCTGCGTGCTTTAATTCATTTGTGCAGATTAGTGTCTGATTTATACCCAAATAGTATCTAGTTAAAGGTATTTCTAAATAATATTAACGTCTTATTTAGACCTTATAATAGTATTTAAGAATGAGTGTTATAAGGCCTTACATCTATGACCATTTCACTAATATAATAGTTGTTCTAAGAAGTTACATCTCCACAACATAAAATGGGTTTTGGAAATGAAAATGGTGGATAGTTCTAAGTTTCAATGGAACAGAATATCCTTGGTTATGTACCTGTGTTCATGTATAACTCAATACTGAAATAGGAATAGGCGACTATCTGTTAAAATAGGATACAGAAGTAAAAGGCAATAAGACTATTGTACATTATGGTTGACGAATGACTGAAATCTTTGAGACACAAAATCAACTCAAAGTACCCAATGAAAATAATAATAATAATAATTTATATGTAAATTTTGAGGTACATTACAAGTGGGTACACAATGCCTAGGACCATAATTATTAGTGGTCATATCATATTGGTGGCTTAATGGTTAGTGGCCATAGTGCCTTAGGGGTTAACATGATTTTTTGGGTCATAATGTGTGAGGGGGTGATTGGGTTAGGGAAGACCATTTAATTCAAGGTTCATGGATATTGTGGGGTATACTATGTCCAAGGAGGGTTATAGTGATTGATATTTTATACCATGACATGATACTTTAATGCCAAAGATACTGTTGACCATAAATGACATATTAATTAACCTCATACTTTTGTAAATGCATCATAATAATAATTTCAAATAAATAAAAAGGGTGAATTAAGAGATCAAGGGTTATAGGGGTTAAGAGTCATAGTGTATTAGAAGGGTCAATATATTATGATGTTACTATGTTCAGAACCATAATGTATTCATATTTTAGTGTATTAGAGGTCACACTATGTTCACTGGGGTGATTGTTTCAGGACTCAGAGGGATCAGAGGGTATACCATGTTCAATTTGATAGTGATTGGGGGTTATAGAGTAGTTCTTGGAATCCCTTCTTCCCCTCATCACCAAGGATGTATCCATGACTATGCCTACAAATGAGGATGAAGCCATCCAAAAGGAACATTTGTACGATATTATTTATTCCCAATTGGGGTATCTCTATATTATCCTTCATAATGCCCCTCGCTCTCAGTCAGGTGACAAGGATGTATCCATGACGATATATTGGGGGCTATGAGTTAGGGATTATATATTATATAATATATATATATAAAAACAAAAAAACATACAAAAAAAACAAATACAAATCACACACCACTACACTTGCACGCAGATTTGGAGTTGCTTGCACTCACCACTACATAGGAGCACGAAGATTGGAGAGGAAAGGAGCACGCATGAAGAGTGGAAGGGAGAGGAGGATTTTAGAAGGAGGAGAAGGAGGGAGAGTCACATGGGAGGAGGATAGGGAACAGATATTTGCATGTAGAGTGGAAGGGAGAGGAGGATGGGAGAAGGAGGAGAAGGGGGGAGAGGTGCATGGGAGGAGGGCACAAGAGAGGAGGCTATGGCACATAGATTTTCACCAGAGGAGGGAACACGTGCATGGGAGGAGAACACATGGATTTTCATAGGAGGAGGGCACATGGTTTTGCAACAGAGGAGGGCACATGGTTTTTCACCAGAGGAATGATAAGTAGTCAAGAACCATGAAAATTTTTCATCTTTCTCTAAATCAATCCATGAGAATAACTCATGCAAGTTCTGGGATAAAAGGAAACCGAAGTGTGTCTCATCTCTAGAGGCATAGGAGAAGGATTAAGAAATACATCTTTCAAGGTGAATTTAGGGAGATTAAACCATCCACTTTAAATGGTGAGAACATGAAAGGAGAAGAGTTTTAGGAATCAATGTTGTAAACAAAGAAATATTTCCAGTTGCAAGATTACCCCTCTTGGGTTGAAGCTAAAATTACCACCTACCACTTCGAAGGAGAGGAATCCATGTGGTGGAATCAAATTAAGAAATACAACAACCTTGATGAAAAGAGGATGTCATGGAGACATTTCAAAGTATATTTCAGAGAGAAATATTTTTCTAAGCATTACTATGAAATAAATATGAAAGAGTTATTTGAACTCAACTTGGGAAGTATGACAATGGATGAATATGAGAAGAGGCTCTTTAGATTTTTGAAGTATGTTGACTTCATCAAGGATGATAAAGTTAAAATTCAAAGGTTCCTAAGTGGGTTACCCTCATTCTGTAGTGAGAATATTCAATATGATAATCCAAAAAATTTGGAGGAAACCATAAGGAGAGCAAGACATATTTATGAGGAAAAAAGAGGAAGGTCGTTTTTCCAAAAATCTTGGAATGAAAAGATGAAGGGTGAAAAGGATAAAAGGTAGAAGGGTTTTAAGACACCCTTTTTCAATAAAAACACCTAAGCAAATCAACAATGTCAATCACCCCAAAATGATCACAATAGTACAGATTCATTTGGTTAAAGGCCAAGGTAGTAGATTGTCCAATGTTGGGAATGTGAGGGAAATAACTTATATAGGGAGTTCCCTCACAAAGGGGAAAGAATGAGGATTGTCCACAACATTCAGGAGCATAAAAAACTAGAGTACATGGGAGGAAACATGCCAAGGATTTTTGCAACCTTGGACAACAAGCAAGTAGAATATCAATCCCCCATGATTGAAGTGGAAAGAAAGATTGATAACCAATCCATAGTAATTTTAATTTATTCTGGAGCTAGCCATAGTTACATAAATGCTAACATTGTTGAAATATTTCACTTACAAAGGAGTAATCATAAGAAATATTTGTTCATTTACTTATCCACAGGGGCTATGAGAAAGATCAATGAGTTGGTTAAATATTTTTCGGTAGACATGAATAGACTCAACATAAAGGTAGATGCAAACATCATACCATTCAGTTCGTATGATTGTCTAATTGGCATGGATTGGTTGGAAAAACACCATGATATCATAAATTTTTATCACAAGATAATCACATGTCTTGATGAATAAGGACAACAAAGAAATATTTAGGGAATTCCAAGAGCTATAATTGTTATCGAGATTTAAGCTATGTAGTTAAAAAAATAGTTTTAGGAAGGGATGTCATATTTTTGCAGCACATATGGAAGAGACGGTCAACGATAAAGTGGAAAACATTGAAGACCATCTGGTCTTAAGGTATTTTGAATATGTTTTTAGACAAATCTTGGGGTTTCCACCAAAGAGAGACATTGATTTCTCTATTGATTTGGTGCCAGGAGTTGCTCCATTGTCCAAGACATCATATAGAATGGGCATTCCAGAATTTATATATTTACAGATGGAGCTTCAAGAATTATTAAATAAGGGGTATATACGCCCAACTTTGTCACCTTGGGGAGCCCCAATTCCTCTTGTGAAGAAGAAAGATGGAACCATAAGGCTGTATATTGATTTCAGATAGTTGAATAAAGTAACCATAAAGAACAAATATCATTTTCCAATGATTGATTATTTGTTTGATAAATTGAAAGGTTGATCAAGGATATTCATGGCCACCCACCTATTCCCAATTCCAACTAGCTCATATTGATAGTTTTCAATTCAACAAGTTCCTCTATAGTGGGGACAATTCTTTGTAATTGTGGGTTATACACTTACTGGGTCCTCTTGAAGCCCTACACAACATCCAGTTGGATATTGGTGGCCGCCCACATATTACAACTGTCTTATTTTGTAATTTTTGATGTCAATACATATTTTCGTACTTCTAGGGCCATTTTTGGGATCTAAACAATTTTTTCTTGGCTTTCCATAGTCATACTGTAGAAAAAATCACACTTTAATGTCATAATTCATATTTCTTGAAAATAACTTTCCAACAATCTATCACATGCCTAAAAGGTACATCATATGAAAAAGTTATGACCCCGAGAAGTTAATTTACTAACTTACCCAAGGGGGGCTGCATGACTTTTGGGGCTTCATCTCTTAGGGTTAAGTTTTTGGATGTCTAGGGTTTTGGCATTCATGTTTATCATAAAAAGTTCTTCAGAGCCTCATTGTAATTATTTTATTGTGAATGAGCATAGCTGCCACGTCTCTTATCAAACATAAATATGTCACCATTCTAGTGAGTCTTGCACTCTATATTTTTACAATCTCTATACATTTATTTCATTAATAGAAATAATGTATTGTTGTATTTATCTATTTATGGAAATTTTTGTGATGTTTCATTGTAATATATCTTCTTTCATTTCATTCTGAAAATAATCTTGATCAATGGTATTAGAGCAGGATTCTCTTGATTGTTTTTCAGTGTATGTCCCCAATGAGGTTTGAGTATAGAAAGTTGGTTCTCAAGCTTGTCTCTCTTAAATTCATTGCTAAGAGACTCAAGTCTATTCTCTCTAGAGTACTTTTAGAAGAACAAATTGGATTTCTCAAAGGTCAAGAAATATTGGATTCCATTGGAACTACGCAGGAGTGTCTTCACAACACTAAGTCAAAAAAGTTACAAGCAATTATCCTTAAACTTGACTTAAAAAAGGCTTATGACTGAACTAGTTGGGACTTTTTGAGACTAATCCTTCTCCAAAGTGGCTTTGGGATCATCATCACAAATTGGATCATGGCCTATGTCATATCCACTTCTTATGCTACTCTAATGAATGGAGAGTCAACAAATTTTTTCAAGAGTAGCAAAGGTCTGAGACAGGGATGCCCGCTCTCCCCTTTACTCTTTAATTTAGTCATGGAGGGGCTCACCCTATCTTTAAAGAAAGAACAATATGATAAATATATTATGGGTATAAATGTGTCCATAATGATTAATATCCTCCACTTATTATTTTTCTATGACATTATCATTATGAATAAAGCTTCCTCAGCTGAATGGGGAAAAATTCAAGAGATTCTTCAAGTTTTTTTGTCGGGATTAAGGTTTGATTATAAACGTCCAAAAATCCATTCTTATGTATGCGAGAGTTGATCTTGGATACCTCCAAATATTAAATGATTCTCTTGGTTATCTTTGTAAAGATCTCAACTTAGGATTCAAATTTTTGAAATACATATTGAAACAAGGGAGCTACAAATATATGGATTGTCAATGGCTAATAGAAAAGTTTGAATCAAGGATCAATCATTGTTGTAATCAGTGGCTTACCCTCGGTGGTCATTAGTGCTTATTAAATTAGTTCTTGAAAGTTTACCAGTTTATTGGTTGACTCTTGCCCACATTTCTATCTCAGTGTTGCATAAATTGTGCAGGCTAAGTTATGTTTTCCTCTAGTTAGGGAGTAAAACAAAAAAGAATTACCATCTGTGTAACTGGAAAGCCATTGAAAAACCCAAACATCTCGGCGGTTGGGGACTCCGAAATATTTTTTTCTTCTATAGATCTCTGGCAATGAACACATTGTGGCGTGCACTGATGAAACTGAGCATTTGGCATCGGGTTATCAAAGACAAGTATTTTCCTCATGTTCATGTGGTCTATTGTATGCGGTCGACAGAGGGGTATGCTTGTTTTGTCTTGCAGTCATGGAAGAATATTTTAAATACTTTATCTGTCATCCTCCATTGGCTAGATTGGATGCCTGGGTTGGGACAAGCGATCATCATTGGGATAGATACAATAATTGGAATGGAACAAGCTTCCATTCTTACTGTGGATTTTTTTTTTTAACTAAACAGGAAACACATTTATTTTCTTTACCAGGTGATTCACCCCTGCTATATTAGTCTATTGGGACAAAATTAGGTTAATAGAAACGAGTTGGGATTGGAAGGGGGTCTTGGCCAGGAATGGGAAAATTATAGACATTTTCTTTTTGATGTTGGCATTGTCCTAGGTGATAAGAATGATGAGCTTACATGTTTAGGAGATGACAATTCTAGACATATATCCGTGAGAAATGTTTACACTACTCCTTCTAATAAGTTTTGGCATGAAAAAGTGTAACAAACCTCCCGTCCCTCACGACATCGACCTCTCAAAACCACTGCAATTTTTTATTTTTTATTTTTTGGGTGTGCATGTGTGTTCAAGGATCATAATTACATTCAACTTTGTGTCACCAAATGATGACAAACATGGCATATGAAACTGCAACAACAACATAATGATCTAATATGCACATCAAGTATCTGCAAGCATGGTACGACAATCAACCAACAAAATAAATAAGACTGACTACCCATGTGTCCTACCCTGCAATGGTTAGTGTTATCGCACGGTTTGTAGGAAAGGTATAGAGAGCTTGAGTCAGGGCTTCAAACCGGCGTAACATGAGCTTCCCCACCCACTGTCACCTCGATGGGGGGCTCTTTCTATTTAGGAGGGCTAGTCCAAGGGAGACGTCCCTAAGGCAATCTGGGTTAATGAAAGGCTAAAGGGTAATGGACCAAGTCAAATAAGTTCCCTTTCACAGATTGCTACCCAAGATGAGATAGTCAGAGAGAACAATCCACTGATGATGTACCTGTTTGCGAGACAAAACAAGGAAAACTAGAATATGCTTGCAGTGGGTTAGTACTTCATAAAGTCAATGACTATCATTCCAATACATATATGAGCAATTAATCAATGCTATTATTGATGAAGTCAATGATTGATAATTAAAGACAAATGAATTATATCACTTCCTCAATAAATGCATAAAGATAAAGCATTCAATGTGTTCAATTAATCCCAATTATATCAAATTGCAATATAAATCTGCTCAATATGTAATGTTGCTGCGTCACCTATACTGTTGCTGCTATAGGTGTGACGTCAAGCATTAATTTAGGTCAAAATTTATGACAATTGAGTGGAATGTTTTTTCAAATAAACTCACATATGCAATCAATAACTCAATGTCAAACAAAAGAGCTGCCAAATGTCACAATGTTTGCAAGTATGAGCAAAGATCAAAGGGTATGACGTCAGCCTTATATAACTTTTATTGTTCTGCAGGTTAGCTAGCCAAGGAGAAACGTTTTGTCAAATTCAACCAGCAAAAGGGGAAATAAACTCCACGGCTATGATGAGAAGACAAGGCCGCACCTTTCTATCCAAGCACAAGTGTAAAACTAGCAGGACGTCATCTCATTAAGGTTAGTTCAAAAACTAGCTAGGGTTAGACACTAGGTTAGTTAGGGTTTGCAATTTAGAGATAGTTTGAAAGAAATCAAGGCATAACAAGCTCAAGCAAGAGTTTCTAGACTAGTGCCTTGGGTTAATGGAGTCAATTTGAAATGAGACTAATGGTTTAGGAAGGTCTCAAACTTAAATACAAGAGATCTAGGGTTTGATGGTGTTGCTATGGCAAGGCCACCAACCCTAAACCCTAAGAAGGAAAGGCTTACCTAGGTGTAGCTAAATATAGGCCTAGAGCTCTCTCTCCTCTCCTTAAGACTTACTTGGCAAAATGGCTAGCTCTCAAGCACAAACCTAGGGCTGAAAAGTGTTGCTCAATACAAGGCTTTCCAAAACGCTAGAAGTAAACCCTAGGTGTAAACTTAATTAGGCCTAGGACTCCTTCTTTCTTCAATTTATGCTGAAAACTAACTCAAGAAAAGAGATGGATAGTGTAGCTATGGCTAGGCTAAACCTCCTCAAATCAAATGGCTTAAAGCTTTGTTCATGGGGACATGAAGCCTCAACCTACTTGTGTGTAGGATCCCTAGGGTTTCAAGGATTAAGCTAATAACAACAAGATAACAATAAATGCAAATGTTAAATCAACAACCATTCATTCAAGAAGTTTTGATGAAAAACACTAACAAGATCATGAAGAAAGCAAAATCCAAAGCCTAGTTGTAAACCTTCCAATGAACAATAGCACCACTTG
Organism: Picea glauca; assembly: GCA_000966675.3. Classification (NCBI taxonomy): domain Eukaryota; kingdom Viridiplantae; phylum Streptophyta; class Pinopsida; order Pinales; family Pinaceae; genus Picea; species Picea glauca. The sequence continues at coordinate 844,998 of JZKD02S0194731.1, read as the reverse complement.
CCAAATAATAGCCTTCCAAGATGTAGCGCCTCACTCCAAAAAGAGCTAGAAACCAAGAACAAGAGCTAAGAAAGTCTCTCTCACAATGAGAGCAAGTTATGTTATGATAAAATGAAGAGGCAACGTCCTCTATTTATATGATACTTTGACCTTTAATTTACAAAATAGGTCAATAAAATAGCCGACATGGCTGACATTACAATTTTTAAATCATTTGTCACTTTTACATGCTAATATGCCAAAATATGAGCTAATAATGAGACGTGAGGCCCCTAAAGGGAGACGTTGGCCCTGTTTGGGCATAATCATGATCCACTGAGAAAGACGTTGCCCCTCCTGGGGCTCCTGCAACCTGCCACATGTGCCAAAGAGGCCCAGCACGCTGCCATATGCTCCAGAAAACGTCCAAGATGCCCTGGGTGGCGTCGTGATCATCAAAGTCAACGTCGCAACTGCAAGGGGCTGATCCCCATAAGCCATGATCTATGCCAAAACGTCCTGATGAGGGCGTCCCTCTTTTTCTCTGTGCAAGGGATCGTCACAAACCTTGTCCTGCCTCTGCCATCCCAACGTCCATCTGATGGGCTCTTCAGCCCCATGGAGGTCTGAGCTAATCATCTCCCCATGTGCACCGATCCTCTGGTACCTGTCCGCCGGGTATGG
>JZKD02S0194731.1:825078-837060 GCA_000966675.3 Picea glauca | reverse complement strand
AGATGGGCCCTCAAGGGCCATGCTCAAGTCAATCTGCTCTCGTACTCCATGTCTAGGACCATGTGGGCCTCGAGACATGATCTCCTAGTTATCCCTAGATAGCGGGGATAACAGTTAGCACCTCAAAGACACATAAGCAACACTCAAGCCCAGGTTCCCATCGATTTTACCCATTTAAGGTCTCAGGGTTGGCGACTTTTTTGAGGAGCATGGAGGTGTCGACATCCTGCGTGACACATGTAGACCAGGCCTTCTAAGCTAAAGACAATAACGTAACCATGAATATTGAAAACAACTAGGTTATCTGCATTAAGGCATATGACGATAGTTCATCATTATTAACTCATTATGACTACTACAGTATCGCATGGGAGGTGTATTTTTAATCAAATTCCATGACAAAGGCAATTAATAAAGCAACTAAGGTAATTAACACATATTATTTCAACCCCAATATGAGCCCTGCAATGCATGTCTAAAGTGCATAATGAAGTCAAGGTAAAATATAAACTTAGTCTTAAGGCCACAATCCGCTCGTTATTCAAGATCAAGTATCTTTAATTAGAACTAAATGAAGCATACACTCAACACCTATATGGATGACAAGGCGGGTTAGTAATAAAAGAAAATTTGCTAGCTCAAAAGACATTCATTTGTAAAGCATCACACCTTCCACATCACCCTTTATTATTTACATTTGATTACTTTATTTGTTTCCAAATACATACAAACCACATTTGAAAATTCTAAAAAGAAAAGACATTGGACTTTTACCCTATTTAAAACAAAATAGCTGTCCTTCCAAATCAATCCTTACCAAGTTTGTTGAAGGGGTTATGTACTATCCTCTACTTATTTAATTGGGGCTAGGCCACATGGTCTTAAGCAATTAATGAATTAATAACAATAGTTACTATATTAATCATTTTCAAGGATTTAATTATCATTAGCTACCTTAATAATTCTAAACAAGGTAAGTTCTATTAATCATAAATAGCCTAAGGCCGAATAGTTTATAATCTACTCCTAAGCACCAGAACTTCAAGTGCATATCCTCTATACAATGATCATTAATAGATATAAGAAGTGCATATTAGATCAGGCATTTGAGCTTACTAAATACAAATGTTATCATCATGAAATTTTACTTAATCAAAACATGTTTTCCCTGGAAAAAACCTTAAGTAAATGGTTGCAATTTATAGGCTCTCTTGAGACATGGTATTAGTTAAATGATTTCCAACCTTACATAAATTAATAACAAAAAGGGTAATGATTTACCTTTCTTGTTAATCATCTACGTGTCGAGTGGCCTGCAAGTGTTATACGAATAATATCACACAAGTCAACAAAAGATTAAGAGAGGTGATAATAAAAAAAATAATAAAAATAATTAATGAGTTAAGTTAAAGATTGCACGGATTCCAGGTGAGTGGTATAACGCATATTCTAAAACTGCCACAAACTGCCATCAACACTACTGCATCCCTGAAGAATCAATAAAGACTGGCCATAATGATTCCACTAGTCGCGTCCCTTCATACGGTAAGGATATGGACAATGACAGGTCGAGTTCCACACTCTCAGAAAAAATAAAACTTCAGAAACATTCCTTTAACTCAATCTCTCCAACATTTTGAGGACAAAAGTAGTAAATACGGGCTAAGAAAATCTCTTGAAGTTCATTCAGATTTTTAAAGCAATTTAAGGGATGAAACAAAATGAGTTGATTGTTACACAGTCTGCAAGTCACGGTTTGGACAGACTGATTCGTGAGGCGCTGTCAGACAAAAGTAGGGGTTGGATGTTGGAACATAATAGAAGGATTTTGAGGGAAAAATCGCTACAGGCGAAGGGATGCAGTCACCTCCTAGGCGCACTGGAAATAGATGTCGATCGAAGGATTCAGTGATGACTGTGGGTAACATTGTCAATGCAAAAAAAAGGATTTTCCAGGAATGAAATTTCACGTCAATAACTAAACTTGCAACGTCACTACACCAAAGGGCACCGCCAGGTATGTAGTCACAGGCTATCAATGAGTTCACAGGGGTCAATACTAGAATACAACTGCCAAGAAAAGCGATTGTAGACTATACATAAAATTTACAGAAGTCATTACACCCATTGCCATAATGAATTCTCATAACTAAATTTTGCAATCGATTGGTCATTAAGTAGTGCCTAAAAATCATTGCATAGGTTCGCTAATAGGAAGCCATTGGTATCATGGATTTGCTTTATAAATTTCTTTAATCAATGGAAATTCACGGCTACCACACATTACATATAGTAAAAATTTCACTACGATTTTATTGCTTCCATGTACATAAGGAAATGAATTATAATTATACAGGGATTCCCGACAGATTATAAAACTACATCACCATTAATTAAATACAAATATACCCCATCCATGATCTACGAATTTTCCATTGCCTCCATTATCTATCGAGTTTGAAATTTTCTTTATCTATTTAAATAATAGAGGCATTATATACATAGCCATTACAGAATGAAATTGCCACTAAAACACCTCCATGTATATGAAACCATGCATTAATCATAACAGTGATTGTCAATGGTTGTAGCTACACATCAATGATTTAAACGCGGATATATAGAATCCAAGAAAAACACAGCCCCTAAGAGTAACATAGAAGAATAAGGATCCAACCCAAGGAATAGTAAAACCCCAACCAAAATGCTGACCACAAAATTTTACGCATTCAACGAATGGCCAAAAGCTTGAGACAAAATTCATCCATTATTACTGTGCAGAGACAAATACAGAGAAAAAGGACCATCAATCAATTTCAAGGTGATTAGACACATCAAGGAGCAAGGCAACTAAACAATCAGCTAGGCTAAGAAGAGGTGTCCACTATCAATCTAACATTCAATCCATTTACATAAATATTCAGATCCAAGGATAAGTCTTAATGCATTTTACTCTACTAAATAAAAGAGCATACCTTTTCATTATCGCCCACTTCCATGATGTCTCCGTGCTCTGTGCCGCTCCCGCTCGCTGACCGTAGAGACCTCACCAATGCCTCCCAGCCAACGCTAGGGGTACTCTGCTTTTCCCTTAGCCCCCCGAGTCGTAAAGGGGCCACACACTATCCAGATGGTACGTCTAGCTCCCAACTCGCCTCGCAAGGCTGAGCTACAACTCCTCTCCAAGCTGGGAAATCCCAACTCCCACAAGTAAATCAGTCAAGTCACTAATCCGGTAGCGTAACGTTACTCTAACAGTCGATCCCTTCTTCCTCCTCCTTCCTCTCTTTTATAGATTTTTAGAACTTCCAATATTTCCCTAAATCTCATTTAATTTATGTTTTAAATAAAAATCTTCTAAAATTTCTCCTTCGTACAAGTGTCATTCATCCCCCACATTCCTCCAATAATTATTTTCTTTAATTTATTAAATTGTCTTATTTCCCTCACCCACCTAGAGTTACTCCTAAATTTACTCCTAGGTGTCCCTAGATTCCCTTACAGGGTTTAAAGACTTTCCCTAAAATGAAGTTGCTAATTTAGTTCAATTTAGAATGTTCTTAATTGCAAATTATTTACTAAGTTGACCTCTCCCTTTTTACCCTAAGTTGCCCTCTTTCCCTTTTTATGTTACCTCCATCCCCTAGTTTCCTAAATTTTATAATTCCCCTCTTTCCCCTTTTTATTAGAGCTAAAAACAACAGTTGAAATTTAACCCCTTTTCCCTTTTATTATTAATTCAACATCTTTTAAAACTATCAAAAGTTAAAAATAATTAATTTCTTCTTTATATTTTTTTTTTATCCACCGATTTTATTTAATTTCTTACTCTCTTCATTTTACCCCAAAATTTATGAAGACCAAATTATTACATAATGGGTTTTTATTTTAAATTTTATTATTATAATTTTATATAGATATTTTCTCAAGGGTAGACAAAATCTTACCCCTAGTAAAGTTTTTAGACTTAAGACTTAAATTTTGAACTGGGCGACATTTAATTAGGGGAGTTGTTTTAAAATTTCTTAAAGTGTTGATTGTCTTAGGGCCATCTAGGTTTGTTCCTTTATAATCATCAACATGACGTGCCCTTCAGGACGCACTATGTGCTCCAAGGGTGCCACTTTCCTCTTGACTAATTGGTAGACATCAATAACCCCTGGAGTCAACACTCTGGCAAGTGAACTTGTGGGAGACTAAGGGCTTCTAAGGAATAATGTCCCAGCCTTATTGCGCACCCCTTAGAATCATCGTGAGTGATTGTCGCAGTATGCCCTCGCGACATCGTGGGTTCCCTCGAACTAGGTAATAGTTAACCTACAGTTCGAGCCATGACGGGAGTGCTAGTAGGCTATGGAAGGGATGCTATCCACACCTCTCCCTCAACCTATTTGGTAGTCGTGTGTGGCCCCTTTACTCCATATGTGAGTCTGGTTGACAAACTATCGTCATCCTGCATCATCAACAAATCATGTCAGAACATGTCCACATCATATCATCTAATCAAATGTATTAATATCATAGTAAATCAATCAAACCCCAATAGCACACTCCCTGACTTGATCTGGAGTCCAAGGGGTTCCATTGATGCCTCTGCATCCATAAGGTCCAAAACCCTTCACACTCAGTAAAATTGAGTCAATAGCACATGTCTATGTCAATGTAGTAAAACAACATGTCATCTACCCATGACGAATCATAATCAAAGTCAAATGTTTTAATATCATAATAATCTGTATCACTTGCGAGCAAGTGTCCTCAAAGAATAAGTTTGCTCGGTGCGCCACAACGGGATGTTACATACACCTCCTCTTGGTCTAAACTTCATCTTGAAGTTTCATAGTATAATTGCCAAAATAAGTGTATCATAGTATCATATGTCTATCTATAAAACAAAAAAGGAAACTGTTGGCGCATATCATATGCATCCTCCCAAGTTGTTGAGTGCGAATTATAATTGTCCCACTAGACCTTGACCTGATCTACTGTTTGACGTCATAACTGTCGAACGCGGTGATCTAAGATGTGGACCGGCTCAGCCGTGAGCACTTCCTCGTCCAATACCTGCAAGGAACTCATGTCAATAACATGTGTAGGATCACTAATACAGTGTCTCAAAAAAGATACATGAAAAACATCGTGCATACGCCTCAAAGAATCAGGCAAGGCTAGTCGATAGGCCATGGGCCCCTTTCTCTCCACAATCTCAAAAGGTCCCACAAACCTAGGAGAGAGTTTAGCTCCCTTTATAAACTTGATTGAACTCTTATGTGGTTTAACCCGCATGAAGACTCGATCGTCGACCTCGTAACTACGGTCGACTCGGTGCGCATCAACATAACTCTTATGTCGATCCTGCACTTCTTTAATCCTTTTTCTTATTGTTTTCATTTGCTCTTCCATTTCTTGGATCGCTTCTGGTACCACCAGGACACTATCCTCAAGCCAATCCCAACTCAAGGGAATCTGACACAATCTTTCGTAAAGAAACTCGAAAGGCGCCATCTTAATGGTGCTCTGGTAACTGTTGTTGTAAGTGAACTCCACTAGTGGCAAGAATTCCTCCCAACACTTTTGTTGGTCCATTACGTACATGCGCAACATGTCCTCCAAGGTCTGGCTCATTCATTTGGTATTTCCATCAGTCTCTGGGTGATACACAGTACTAAAGTTAAGTTGGGTTCCCAAGGCCTCTTGGAAACTCATCCAAAATCGTCTAGTAAACAACGATCCTCGATCGGATATAATCCTCTTAGGCACACAATGTAGCCCCACAATCTCACTGATGAAAACTCTAACAATGTCAGGTGCCTGATACATCATACGCATAGGAATAAAGTGAGAACTCTTTGTCAGAGTGTCTACTACTACGAAAATCGAGTCATGTCTCCTTGCCATCAGTGGTAATCCAACAATAAAATCCATCGAAATAACCTTCCATTTAAATTTCAGAATGGCATGTGGTTGTAGTAATCCTGCTGGGTGTCTATGTTCATCCTTTACCTGCTGACACTCTAGACATATGGCCACATAGTTAACTATGTCGGCCCTCATTCCCTTCTAGAAGGATAAGGGTTTAAGGCCTGCCCTCATCTTCGTGACTCCCAGGTGAGCCATGTAAACTGCTCTATGAGCCTCACTTAGGATCAACATCCTCAACTCGTCGTTTGGCGGTATGTAAATCCAACTTTTAAACCTCAATAACCCATCACTATCAAATGAAAATCCTTCATATTGTGGTACCATCATTGTGTTTTGTCCGATAAAACCCTCAACCTCTTTGTACCAGTCATCGTCATGCTATCAAGTGAGAATCTTCTCACGTAGATTTTTCTAAAGAGGCAACACCAAAAACATGCGTGGTATCCAAATCAAAGAATCCACAACTCAATTCACTATTATGTTTATGTAAGTAATCTCAAAGTCGTAATCGCTAAGCAATCCCAACCAACGTCGTTGTCACGCGTTCAGGTCACTTTGTGTAAAAATGAGTTGTAGTCCACAATGGTCAGTCTTTAATTAAAATTTTCGTCCAACAAGGTAGTGTCTCCAAATATTCAAGGCATATACGATGCCTAATAAATCCAAATCGTGCGTCGCATAGTTCTCCTCATGCCTTCTCAGTTTCCTTGAAATGTAAGCAATCACTTGTCTATCTTGCATCAAAAATCCGCCTAAACCTTCCTTGGATGTGTCATGGCATACCAAGAAGTCTATTTCCATTTCAGGGACCTTTAGTATCGGCATTGTTTTTAACAACTCCTGAAGCCTTTGAAATGCTTTCGCGCATTTCTCGATCCAAACAAACTTCTTGTTTTTCTTTTGCAATTCCGTGATCAGATTTGCTATCTTCAAAAATCCCTCAACAAACTGTCGATAGTATCCTAATAAACCCATAAAGCTATGCACTTCAATGAAATTCGTCGGTGCAGGCCATTCCATAATAGCCTCGACCTTGCCTGGATCCATGGTGATGCCTTTGCCAGAGATGACATTCCCTAAGTAGTGAATCCTTGATTGATAAAAAGAGCATTTGGACAATTTCCCATTCAATTTGTGCTCTCGCAGACACTGTAGTACCAAGCGCAGGTGATCTTCATGCTCCTCCGTCGTATCAGAGTAAATCAAAATATCCTCAATGAACACTTAGACGAACTTGTCCAAGTACTCGTGGAACACCCCGTTCATCAAACTCATAAATACCCCTGGGGAATTTCTAAGTCCAAAGGGTAAAACAGTAAACTCGTAATGTCCAAACCTCGTCTTAAAGTTGGTTTTAGGGACATCATCATCCTTGATCCATAACTGGTGATACCCTGATCAAAAATTGATCTTGGAGAACATCGTCGCACCCTTCATTTGATCGAACAGATCATCAATTCTCATCGAGGGATACTGATTCTTGATCGTGGCCTTGTTCAGTAGATGATAGTCAATGCAAATTCTCCATGATCCATCCTTCTTTCGTATGAAAATAACAGCTGCATCCCACAGTGACATGCTAGGACATATCAGTCCCAGGTCCAACAACTCCTTCAATTGCATTTTCAACTCCTATAAATCCAGTGAAGGCGTCCTTGCTATTGGTTCGGTCCCCAATTTCAGGTCTATGGTAAACTCCAAATCGCTTTCTAGCGGTATCCCAGGTAACTCCTCCAAAAATACGTCCGCAAACTCTCTCACCATTGGAAGGTGTTTTAGACCTTCTACTACTCCCTTCTTGTTTAACGTAAGGATCGCATAAATCTTGCACCCCTTGCACATACTCATCCATAGATGTAAGGAAGAGATGAACCTCTAGGAAACTCCCTCATTGCTTCCTACAATCACATGTCTCTGTCCCTCTTCATCGACCAAGCTCAACCATTTCATCTTACAATCGAGTATCGCCTCATGCGATTCCAACCAATCCATGCCAATCACGACATCATAAGATCCTAATATCGTAACATACAAATTGGCCCTTGTGACAAACTCTCCCAGGTTAAGGATACATTCTATAACCTTTCCTCCAACCTTTTGTTTGGCTCTCGAGGCCATCTCTACAAAGCTAAAATCATCTTGTTCGACTGCCTTTACCTTAACCCTTTTTAGAGTTGCACCAGAAATGAAACTCTTGGTAGCACCAAGATCTATCAAAATACTAAGGGTCTGGTCAGCGATAGTGATCGCAAGCCGCACACCTCGGAGTACACCTGCTTCTCCAGGATCTTATTTCCTCTCTCGGCCCAAAGAATGTCAATGTTCTTCTATTTCCCTATCGGGAAATATCTACCCACAGATTCATTCGCACAACTTCCCTTTGTTCACTTGTCGGAAATCGGAACTCATAGCCTCGCGAGCTCACTATCGATCACTAAAATTTCAAGTTCCCGAGACCCGATGTGTCAGTCAATCACTGAATTTCTCCCTCCGCTGTCGGGACTTCTCTCTATCGCGTCTTCGCAACTCGCAACACGCAACACTTGAATTTCCAACCTCCGAAACGCGAGGCGTTGAAATGTCGAAACTCGTGATCTCGCTCCCTCGTGACTTCGCTATTTGCGAGGTCAAATGACTCCTTCCTCGACTCCCGAGGCCCGAGATGTCGATACTCGCAATATCGCTGCCTCGCGACTTCGCTACTCGCGAGGTTAAATAATTTCCCCATCGACTCTCGATACCCAAGACATCGAACCTCCGATGGTTTATGCCACCTATCCTCCACTATCTCATATGGCCCACAATACTTACGTACCTGTCGGGATATCGCATCTCTCTATATCGCGACTTCTATTGTGTAGATTTGGAGTCTCGCCTCATGAACTCCCGATATGCCGATCCATGAGTAGAACCAACGCTCCTCGTGATCCCGATCAAAGGATCTTGCCCTCCTGAGCTTCGAACCTTTTCCACACTTGCACTGTAACCTCTTTGCCCCCGCAAGATCCAACAACCCACGAAACTCCATGAAATCTCCTTGGAGAAATTCGACCGTCCGTTTCTTCCTTATCCAATTCACGAAATGACAAGTCGTTCTTCCACAGAACTCGTCACCCTAAGCGCAAACTTGCAGCATTCCTTGCAACCTTCAAGGCACAAATTTCTTACTTGTCCTTCAACGAACTTGAAGGCCTATCCCTCCTGAAATTTTCACAACTTTAAGTTTTTTCAGGAAACGTTTTGCGCGCACTCCTTGCGGAAAACCTTCAATCTCGACTGAATGTTGAAGTCTCCCAAACCTATGCACTCCTGCAGCAGTAGTCTTTCAATTCCCTTTTCTCAGAATCGTAACTTTGAGACTTTGTCTAGCCTGCGCATGACTTGCATGGCTCCGGTGCCAAATCTGCACTTCTGGAAACTTAGAACAAAAGTTCTCTCTACTTGAACCCTACTGTCAACGCACTCCTTGCAGACGATTCAACTGCACTCCGTGCAGGAATTCTCTAGTTCAATATAGAGAAACAATTGAACTAACTCCTTGTTCTCACAGACTTCAATTCAACCATGAAATCATATACACAACATATAAAAGCAATTGTATGACAAGAAGCAAGCATTCATGAACATATAAACAATACACAGAGAACAACACAACCATGAAATTGAATCAAAGCTTTTCTATTAATTCAATGTTTGTACATGGGTGTTCTTCATACACTTCTCTGCATGTTCTTCTCTTCAGAATACTCTCAATAATACAGAATAATACAATGTACAAAGAGGGGTGTCTATATCCCGTTTCCCTCTTGCACTCTAAAGCTATCAAATCTAGAATTAAATTCCTATCTACTTTACATTAATTCTATTAAATGCCTCATCTACCTAAGGATGTGATCTATCCACTCAAGGTCCAAATACAATATACAAGTGTGCTTCATTAAATCCACACATTTATGTTGGCGCAACAATATCAAGGTGGTTCCAAAATGTGTTCTAGCTTATCCAGCTATCTCCTGCTTTCGCGCTGGCTCGCTTGATGAGTTGGTGATGCTCCTACATCATACTCCTCGGCTTGAAAATTTTCATGGGCTCCTTTCCATGAGCTCCTGCACGATGTGTCCATGCTTCTGGATCACTGTTTCTCTCTCCCGGCTAGAATCTTCCACTTGACCAGATACTCGAATTATTCCTTCCTTCGGGTCTTTTTACCCACTCTCTTGTCTAGTATGCACTCTATCTGTGGCTTCTCTGCAACTGGTAATTGTTTCATCCACTGGATTACTGGCTCTTCAGTTCCAGTCTCCGCTTCTCCTACCCTGTATGGATACAAATCTGCAACATTGAATATCAGAGATATTCCGATGCCATCTGGCAACTCAATCTCATAAGAATTTTCTTTGAATTTTCTCAAGACCTTACATGGTCTGATTTTCTTCATCTTTAGCTTATTGTATGTTCCCCTTGGAAACCTTTCTTTCCTCAAATGTGCCAGAACTAGATCACCAACCTCAAACCAAAGTTGTCTCCGATGTTGATCTACTCTGCACTTGTACTCCTGATTTGATTTTAGTAATTGTTCCTTCACCCGACTGTGAAGTTCCCTCATCGCCTCAGCGAATTCTTCTACACTGGTGCTGCTAGTAGCAGTCTGCTCTGAATTTTGCAATTCAGAAACTCCTCTCAGCTGCATCCCATATACAACCTGAAATGGAATTTTTCTTGTACTGCAATTCACAGAATCATTATGCGCGAACTCTGCCTGTGGCACTATATTGTCCCAGCTGCTATGGTGCTCTGTCACCAAGCTTCTCAGTAAATCTCCCAGACTCCTATTGACCACCTCTGTCTGTCCATCTGTCTAAGGATGATAAGCAAAACTAAACGCCAAGTTATTTCCTAGCTTCTTCCATAAGGTCCTCCAAAAATTCCCTATGAATTTTGCATCCCTGTCTGAAACTATGGTTTTCGACAATCCATGAAGTCTAACGATCTCTTTGAAAAACAAATTTGTGATGTGCGTCGCATCGCTATTTTTCTGGCATGGAATGAAGTGTGCCATCTTTGAAAACCTGTCCACGACTACAAAGATGGAATCAAATCCTCTTTGCATCCTCGATAACCCCAATACGAAATCCATGCTTATTGCCTCCCATGGCCTCTCTGGTATGGGAAATGGATGATAAATACCTGCATTCTTCTTTCTCCCTTTTGAATGATGGAAAATCCTGCATCTGTCAACGAACCTCTTGAATTCTACTTGCATCCCCGTCGAAAAATATGACTCATTCAGCTTCGTGAATGTCTTTTCATGGCCAAAATGTCTTTCCAATACACCACTGTGTTTCTCCTTCAACAGGTTCTCCCTCATGGAGAATTTCGGAATACACAGTTGATTGCCTCTGAACAAAAACCCTTCCTGGATCATATAATCTATCCAAGGACTCCTATCTCTGAGAACTAGATTCTCAGCCGCTTCATACGCTTCTCTGAAATCTGCATCTCCTGCATACATGTCCCTAAGATTATCAAAACCCAAAGTTTTGACTCGGAACTCCTGCAACAGCAAACATTTCCTGCTCAAAGCATCATCCACTTTGTTAGCAGTACCCGAAATGTGTTTAATCACAAATCTGAAATTCTGCATATACTCTACCCATTTTTCATGTTTCTGATTCAACTTCTCCTGTTGAGTCACAAACTGTAATGCATGATTATCACTATACAATACAAATTCCTTCAGAATCAAGTAATGCCTCCACTTCTTCAGTGTCTGTATGATAGCATAAAATTCTTTATCATACATGGAGTATTTCAACTTTGCCTCATCCAACTTCTCACTAAAATAGGCAATCGGCCTGTCTTCTTGACTCAAGACCTGCAAGATACCAGACATATAAAATATGCAGAACAGAAATGAAATGCTAGAAATGACAGAATAACAGTAAAATATCCAGCATAATCATCACAATACACAGAAATGATATACGAAATAGCAATAGAGAGAACACTTTGATTCAGATAGCAATGTTCATAGGCCTCTTTGAGGGGGCAACCTCCATT
>JZKD02S0194731.1:784783-819156 GCA_000966675.3 Picea glauca | reverse complement strand
CTATTAGGTCTTCTTACATTCGCCTTATTCTATTTTATTGAAAGGTATTATTAATATTGACCTTTATTACATCCGAATACATTGATCTACCTATGTGCGGGTTAGGACCTTAACAAGACCGCTCCTATGACATACCCACTGGCATCACATTTCACCTGAAATGTTTTCAGGAAATCCGGCAACACCAAAACTGGTTGCTCCGTGATCTTCCGCTTCAACAGATTGAATCCCTTTTCAGCCTCCGATGTCCAATGAAAAGACTTATGCTGCTTATTCACTGTATCCATCATCGTTTCACTGATTCCACTGAAATTCCTGATGAATTTCCGGTAGAAACTAGCCAAACCATACAAACTTCTCACGTCGAAGATATTTCTCGGTGATGGCCAATTCTTGATTACATCTACTTTATCCGGATCCATCCTTAACTCATTATCCGATATGAAAAATACCAAGTAAATGAGTTATGTCTTCATAAATGAAGATTTCCTCATGTTAATCAACAACTTCTCTTGTTGTAGCTTCTTCATCACTATGGCCAAATGCTTCATGTGTTCAGCCACTGATTTACTATAAATCAGTGTATCGTCCAGATAAACAATGACGAACTTCCCGACGAACTCCCTTAGGACTTCGTTCATCAATCTCATAAAGGTACTTGGTGCATTCGTTAAGCCAAACGGCATGACTATCCATTCATACAGTCCTTCGTTTGTCTTGAAGGTTGTCTTCCACTCATCTCCTTCTCTCATGCGAATCTGGTGGTATCCGCTTTTCAAATCAATCTTTGAAAAATACTCTACCCCACTGAGGCAATCCATCAGATCATCCATTCTCGGCAATGGAAACTTGTACCTGATGGTTATTTTGTTTATCTCCCTTGAATCTGTACACATCCACCAACCTCCATCCTTCTTTGGACTGAGTACCGTTGGAACGACACATGGACTCAAGCTTTTTCTGACCAATCCTTTATCCATCAAATCCTGGACCTACTTCTTGACCTCCTCATTTTCTTGCGGCGTCAACCTGTATGTGGCTTTATTCGGTAAACTAGCTCCTGGTATGAGGTCTATATGATGACTCACACTCCTCATTGGTGGAAACGAATGAGGTAATTCTTCCACTATGATGTCAGCGAACTCTTCCAGCAGTTCCTAAACTTCAACTGGTAAATTGTCCACTCTTGCGCTAGTCAAAATGATCCTCGACTTTCTGACCACAAATATTTGTGGATCCTCCTTCTTCTTCACCTCTGTAATAAGTTCCTTCCCACTCATGAGAAGTACCGTGTTGCTTACTTCCGGCTTCACCTCCTTATCCTTTACTGAAAGCAACATATGGGCTCTCCCATTCTTCTCCAGGGTATATGTGTTCATTCTCCCATCATGAATCACATTTCTATCATATTGCCATGGTCTACACAACAATAGATAACATACATCCATGGGAATAACATCACATAAAATTTTATCATTGTATCCACCTATCTTGAATTCCACCAAGCATTTTTTAGTAATAGTAACCTGGTGTCCTTTCGGTAGCCACGAAACTCTGTATGGGATGGGATGATCAGTCGTCTCCAGCTCCAACTTCTCTACCATCTCCGTGGATATAAGATTATCCATGCTACCACTATCAACAATGACCTTGCACACCCTGTCCTTGGTCTTGCAAGTTGTTTTGAACAGTCTGGTCCTTTGAACTGGATTCTCCACCTCCTTCTCAGGTGTCAAAAGGACTTTTCGCATCATAAGCAATCTTCTGCCTTCTGTGTCTTCTTCCTCAACATCACACCTCTATGCTTCGGTGATGTGAGCTTCTCCAGTATCTTTCTTTTTCTCTGGACACTCATAAGACTTTTGCCCATTCTTTCCGCATGTGAAGCATGTGATAACTCCACCTCTTCCTCCGCCTCGACCTCTAGTACGAGAAAAAGTATTTGCGTCAGTATAATCTCCCCTCTGCTCATTATGCTGCCCTCTCTGTTCAACATGTGGCTCTCGCTATGAGGTTCCACCTCTTTCAACCTTACCCTAAGGTTTCTTCCATTCCTCCTTGGGCTTCTGATATTTGTCCTGGGCAACTGCCTTGCCTATGGGATGACTTCTGCCTCACCCTTGATGTCCTTGCTTTCGGCTCAGCTTCTCCTCAGCTTTCAGAGCCAATTGGTAAGCATCTTCCACCATTCGGATGGTTAACATACTCAATTCATCCTGAATGTCGTATCTCAAACCATTCAGATATATGGAAACCTTCCCATCATCGCTCTCCTGATGACCTTCTCTGATGTTCAGTCGATAGAATTCCTCAGTGTATTCTCTCACTGTCATCAACTTCTGTCTCAGGTTCTGCATTTGCCTGAACAATGTGATTTGGTAATCTCTGGGGATGAACTCTGCCTTCATCTTCGCAATCATTCGATCTTAGTTTTTAATCTTGTGCTTACCCTTGCAGCGTCTATTTGCTTGAATCTCGTCCCACCACAATGCTACATCTCCTTTCAGGCGTGTGACAACATGTCTGACTTTCTTATCCTCTTCGATATCCTCATAATCAAAGTAGGTGTCAAGAGCTCTAATCCAATCTAGTAGCTCCTCTGCATCCAGATTTCCTTCATAGACTGGAATGTCCACCTTTGTCTTTGCACCCATTCTGGCAATGGCTTTGATCAACCTCTCGGTTGATGCATCTTTTATTGTGACCTCTTCTTCATGTCCATCTTCCTCTTCAACTTCGGAATCACTAATATCCCCTACACCAATTGAGAATCTCTAAGTTGTCTCCATGTCTTCAAGCATTGCTCGGAGATCTCTCATCTATCTCTCCATTTCTGTATTTCCTGCTGGCCTGCCTCTTCTTCTCACCTCCCTATCTTCTGGATCAGATGATTGCCTCTCTCTTCTCGGCGGCATGGTGAATTCTCTTCCTCTTCTACAGAAAGAAAAGAAGTATTCTCGCTCTGATACCACTTGATCGCAAGCCACACTCCTCAGAGTACACCCTCTTCTCCAGGACCTTCTTTCCTCTCTCGGCCTGAAGAACGTCAATGTTCTTCTATTTCCCTATCGGGAAATATCTACCCACAGATTCCTTCACGTGACTTCCCTTTGTTCACTTGTCGAAAATCGGAACTCGCAGCCTCGCGAGCTCACTATCGATCACTAAAATTTCAATTCCCCGAGACCTGATGTGTCAGTCAATCACTGACTTTCTCCCTCCGCTGTCGGGACTTCACTCTATCGCGTCTTTGCAACTCGCGACACCCAACACTTGAATTTCCAACCTCCAACACGCGAGGTGCCGAAATGCCGAAACTCATGATCTCGCTCCATCACGAATTCGCTACTTGCGAGGTCAAATGACTCCTTCCTTGACTCTTGAGGCCCGAGACGTCGATACTCACAATGTTGCTGCCTCGCGACTTCGCTACTCGCGAGGTTAAATAATTTCCCCGTTGACTCCCGATACCTGAGATGCCGAACCTCCGATGGTTTATGCCACCTATCCTCCACTATCTCCTATGGCCCACACTACTTATGTAGCTATCGGGATATCGCATCTCGCTATATCGTGACTTCCGTTGCGTATATTTGGTGTCTCGCCTCACGAACTCTCGATATGGCAATCCACGAGTAGAACCAACGCTCCTTGTGATCCCGATCAAAGGCTCCTGCCCTCCTGAGCTTCGAACCTTTTCCACACCTACACTGTAACCTCTTTTCTCCCGCAAGATCCAATGACCCATAGAACTCCACGAAATCTCCTTGGAGAAATTCGACCATCCGTTTCTTCCTTATCCAATTCACGAAATGACAAGTCGTTCTTCCACAGAACTCGTCACCCTGTGCGCAAACTTGTGGCGTTCCTTGCAACCTTCAAGGAACAACTTTATTACTTGTCCTTCAACGAACTTGAAGGCCTATCCCTCCTGAACTTTTCACAACTTTATGTTTTTTCAGGAAACCTTTTGCGCGCTCTCCTTGAGGAAAACCTTCAACCTCGACTGAATGTTGAAGTCTCCCGACCCTGCGCACTCCTGCAGCAGCAGTCTTTCAATTCCATTTTCTCATAATTGCAACTCTGAGACTTCATCTAGCCGACGCACGCCTTGCACAACTCCAGTGCCAAATCTGCACTTCTGGAAACTTAGAACAAAATTTCTCTCTACTTGAACCCTGCTGTCAACGCACTCCTTGCGGACGATTCAACTGCACTCCTTGCAGGAATTCTCTGGTTCAAGATAGAGAAACAATTGAACTAAATCCTTGTTCTCACAGACTTCAATTCAACCATGAAATCATATACAAATCATATAAAATCAATTGTATGACAAGAAGCAAGCATTGATGAACATATCAACAATACACAGAGAACAACACAACCATGGAATTGAATCAAATCTTTTCTATTAATTCAATGTCTGTATATGGGTGTTCTTCATACACTTCTCTACATGTTCTTCTCCTGATGAGTTGGTGATTCTCTTGCATTAGACAGTACCTGTCATATCGAGAACACTTGACTGGTGTTTCCTCGCAGTTATTCCTTGATGCATGAATCTGATAGGCCTTGCCCATATCTCCCGTGGTAGTGGGTCCTGTTGATCTGAATGCTCAGGTCCTCTCCACAGGACAGTCGCATTGTTAGTGTGGTTCCCCACACATTCAACACCCCTTCTTCATCCTAGTAGTCTTGTTACCCAAAGTAGAAGATGACGGCCCACCATTCTAGAACCCGAGTCTTTTCTGTTGAACATTCCTAAACTGTTGTTGCTGCGGGCAATGCTGCTACTGATGCAGTGGTCCTCAATAAGGTGTTCATTGCTGAGGCTGTGGTTGTCGAGGTGTAGTGAAAGTGGATCCCCTTTGGAAGCCACGATATCCTGGCGTATGTCTTGCTGGTGTATGGTGCTGCTATGTTCCAGATGGAGCCTACCCTGCTGGTCTAGCTGGAATCCTAGTCTGACCCCCACTGATAAGGTCCTCCTTTGCTATGAGGGCCTTATGGATGGCATCGTGCAAGGTTTGGGGCATCAAAATCCTAACCTTTTCACGTAGACTGTCGTTAAGGTCGAACACAAACCTTTTGACTTTAAGTTTCTCCGTGTTAAGGTGTGGAGCATACTGGAGCAGCTCCATAAAATGGGCCTCGTACTTGGGCACCATACAACCTCCCTGTCATAAGGCGTTGAACTCATTGAGTTGACTCTCAATGAATTCCTCTGAAAGGTACCTCTCTCGGAACCGTTCCTCGAACAATTCCCATGACACGTCTTCAATGGCCATGTTCCACTGCAGTAGGTGCATCTTCCACCATAGAAGAGCGCTCCCCTTCAGTTGAAAGACCACCATGTGGACCTTCATGTTGGAGATATAATTGCGAAGTGAAAAGCACATCGCCATTTTCTCCAACCATGCCTCAGCGGTTGCGCCATCCGGGGCACCAAAGAACTCAGTAAATTTGACCTTCTTGAGTTAGTGGTGAATGCTACTAGTAACGGTCGATGCGCGTGGTGGAACCTCAGCGGGCACCGATGCTCTGGCCTCATCTCTATCCAAATGGCTGATCAGTGCCTCAGACATGCGTTGAAAAGGTCTCATCATTTCGACTACATAACCAACTGCTATATGCTCCTGTCTGAGAACCTTCTCATCTCCCTGGGGGTTAGACCCCTCAGGTGTGGATGCTATTGGAGGCATCGTGCCTCCTCCCCTCGTACCTCGTCATCTGCCTTCGTGACGTCCTCTAACCTTGATTACCTGCATGCACACAATCAACTCGATTAGTAACCATATAATCAAATCATGTCAACGAAAGTCCTAGAGATCCCAAGTCACAGGTTGAACCCTCTCTGATACCATATGTAACAGACCTCCTATCCATCAAGACATCGACCTCTCAAAACAAGTGCAAAGTTTTATTTATTTATTTATTTTGTGTGTGTGTGTGTTCAAGGATAATAATTACATTTGACTCTGCATCACCAAACGACAATGAACATGGTGCATGCAACTGTAAAAACAACATAACGATCTAATATGCACATCAAGTATCTGCAAGCAAGGTATGACAATCAACTAATAAAATAAATAAGATTGACTACCCATCGATCCTACCCTACAATGGTTAGGACCTCCAAGACACATAAGAAATGCTCAAGCCCAAGTTCCCATGGATTTTAAGCATTTAAGGTCTCAGGGTTGGCGACTGTTCTAAGGAACATGGAGATGTATACATCCCGCTTGACACACGCAAACCAAGACTTATAAGCTAAATAAAATAACCTAACCATCAATATTGCAAACAACCAGGTTATCTGCATTAAGGCATTTGACGATAGTGCATCATTATTAACTCATTACGACTACTAAAGTATCACATGGTAGGTGTATTTTTAATCAAATTTCAATACAAAGGCAATTAATGAAGCAAGTAAGGTAATTAACACAGCTTATTTCAAGCCTAATACGAGCCCTACAATACATGTCTAAAGTGCATAATGAAGTCAAGGTAAAATCTAAGCTTTGTCTTAAGGCCACAATCCGCCTGTTATTCAAGATCAAGTATCTTTAATTAGAATTGAATGAAGCATACACTCAACACCCGTATGGATGACAAGGCAGGTTAGTAATAAAAGAAAATGTTCTAGATCAAAAGACATTCATTTGTAAAGCATCACACCTTCCACATCACCCTTTATTATTTACATTTGATTACTTTATTTGCGTCCAAATACATACAAACCACATTCAAAAATTCTAAAAAGAAAAGACATTGGACTTTTACCCTATTCAAAACAAAATCATTGTCCTTCCAAATCAATCCTTACCAAGTTTGTTGAAGGGGTTACGTACTATCCTCTGCTTATTTAATTGGGTCTAGGCCACATGGTCTTAAGAAATTAATGAATTGATAACAATAGTTACTATATTAATCATTTTGAAGGATTTAATTATCATTAGCTACCTTCACAATTGTAAACAAGGTAAGTTATATTAATCATAAATAGCCTAAGACCAAATAGTTGATAATCTACTCCTAAGCACCATAATTTCAAGCACATCTCCTCTATACAGTGATCATTAATAGATATAAGAAGTGCATATTAAATCAGGCATTTGACCTTACTAAATACAAATGTTATCATCATGAAATTTTAATTAACCACAACATGTTTTCCCTGGCAAAAACCTTAAGTAAATGGTTTCAATTTGCAGGCTCTGTTGAGACATGGTCTTAGTTAAATGGTTTCCAACCTTACATAAATTAATAACAAAAAGGGTAATGATTTACCTTGCTTGTTAATCATCTATGTGTCGAGTGGTCTGCAAGTGTTATATGAATAATATCACATAAGTCAATGAAATATTAAGAGAGGTGATAATAACAAAAATAATAAAAATCCTTAATGAGTTAAGTTAAAGATTACATAGATTCCAGGTCAATGGTATAACGCAGATTCTAAAACTACCACAAACTTCCATCAACAATACTGCATCCCTAAAGAATCAATAAAGACTGGCCATAACGATTCCACCATTCGTGCCCCTTCATACGGTAAGGATATGGACAATGACAGGTCAGGTTCCACACTCTCAGAAAAAATAAAACTTCAGAAACATTCCTTCAACTCAATCTCTCCAAAATTTTGAGGACAGAAGCTGTAAATAGGGGCTAAGAAAATCTCTTGAAGTTCCTTCAGATTTTTAAAGAAATTTAAGGGACGAAACAAAATGAGTTGACTGTTACACAGTTCGCAAGTCATGGTTTGGACAAACCGATTCGTGAGGCGTTGTTAGACAAAGGTAGGGGTTGGATGCTGGAACGTAATAGAAGGATTTCGAGGAAAAAATCGCTAGAGGAGAAGGGACATAGTCACCTCCTAGGCGCACTAGAAATAGACGTTGATCGAAGGATTCAACGATGACTATGGGTAACATTGTCAATGCACCAAAAAGGATTTTCCAAGAATGCAATTGCACATCAGTAACTAAACTTGCAACGTCACTACACCAAAGGTCACTGCCAGGTATGCAGTCACAGACTATCAATGAATTCGCGTGGGTCAATGCTAGAATACAACTGCCAGGAAAAGCAATTGCAGACTATACATTAAATTTACAGAAGTCATTACACCCATTGCCATAATGAATTCTCAGAACTAAATTTTGCAATCGATTAGTCATTAAGTAGTGTCTAAAAATCGTTGCATGGGTTTGCTAATAGGAAGCCCTTGCTATCATGGATTTTCTTTATAAATTGCTTTCATCAATGGAAATTCATGGCTACAACTCATTACATACAGTAAAAATTTCACTACGATTTCATTGCTTCCATGTACATAAGGCAATGAATTATAATTATACTAGGGATTGCCGACAGATTATAAAACTGCATCACCATTAATTAAATACGAATATACCCCATCCATGATCTACGAATTCGCCATTACCTCCATGATCTATCGAGTTCAAATTTTTCTTTGTCTATTTAAATAACAGAGGCATTATATACATAGCCATTACAGAACGAAAGTGCCACTAAAACGCATTCATGTATATGCAAACATGCATTAATCATAGCAATGATTGTCAATGGCTGTAACTACACATCAATGATTTAAATGCAGATATATAGCATTCGGGAAAAATACAGCCACTAAGAGTAACACATAAGCATAATGATCCAACCCAAGGAACAGTAAAACCCCAACTAGAACGCTGACAACAAAAATTTAGACATTCAATGAATGGGCAAAATCTTGAGAAAAAATTCATCCATTATTACTGTGCAGAGACAAATGTAGAGAAAAAAGGCCATCAATCAATTTCAAGGTGATTAGACGCATCAAGGAGCAAGGCAACCAAACAATCCACTAGGCTAAGAAGAGGGGTCCATTATCAATCTAACATTCAATCCATTTACAACAATATTTAGATCCAAGCATAAGTCTTAATGCATTTTACTCTAATAAATAAAAGAGCATACCTTTGCGTTATCACCCGCTTCGATGAAATCCGTGCGCTTTGTGCCGATCCTGCTCACTGATCGTCAAGACCTCATTGGTGCCTCCCAGCCAACGCTAGGGGTACTCTGCTTCCCCATTATCCCCTCGAGCCACAAAGGGGCCACCCACTGTCCAGATGGTACGTCTAGCTCCCAACTCGCCTCGCAAGGCCGAGCTACCACTCCTCTCTGAGCTGGGAAATCCCAACTCCCACAAGCAAATCAATCAAGTTACTAATCCAGTAGTGTAACGTTACACTAACAGTCGATCCCATCTTCCTCCTCCTTCCACTCGTTTATAGATTTTTAGAACTTCCAATATTTCCCTAAATCTCATTAATTTAAGTTTTAAATAAAAATCTTCTAAAATTTCTCCTTCTTACAAGTGTCATTCATCCCCCACATTCCTCCAATAGTTATTTTCTTTAATTTATTAAATTGTCTTATTTCCCTCGCCCACCTAGAGTTACTCCTAAACTTACTCCTAGGTGTCCCTAGATTCCCTTACAGGTTTTAAAGACTTTCAATAAAATGAATTTGCTAATTTAGTTCAATTTAGAAGGTTCTTAATTGCAGATTCTTTACTAAGTTGACCTGTCGCTTTTTACCCTAAGTTCCCCTCTTTCCCTTTTTATGTTACCTCCATCCCCTAGTTTCCTAAATTTTATAATTCCCCTCTTTCCCCTTTTTATTAGATCTAAAAACAATACTTGAAATTTAACCCCTTTTCCCTTTTATTATTAATTCAACATCTTTTAAAACTATCAAAAGTTAAAAATAATTAATTTCTTCTTTATATTTTTTTTTTATCCACCGATTTTATTTAATTACTTACTCTCTTCAATTTACCCCAAAATTTATGAAGACCAAACTATTACGTGAGGGGTTTTTATTTTAAATTTTATTATCATAATTTTATATAGATATTTTTTCAAGGGTAGACAAAATCTTACCCCTAGCGAAGTTTTTAGACTTAGGACTTAGATTCTGAACTAGGCGACATTTAATTAGGGGAGTTGTTTTAAAATTTCTTAAAGTGTTGATTGTCTTAGGGCCATCTAGGTTCGTTCCTTTATCATAATCAATGCGATGTGCCCTACAGGACGCACTACATGCTCCAAGGGTGCCACTTTCCTCTTTACTGATTGGTAGACATCAATAACCCCTGGAGTCAACACTCCACTAGGTGAACCTATGGGAGACTAAGGGCTTCTAAGGAATAAGGCCCCCGCCTTATTGTTTGCCCCTTAGAATCATCGTGAGCGACTGTCACAGTATGCCCTCACGGCATCTTTTGTCCCCTCGAACTAGGTAATCGTTAACCTATAGTTCGATCCATGACAGGAGTGCTAGTAGGTTGTGGCAAGGTTGTTTTCCACACCTCTCCATCAACCTCTCTGGTAGTCGTGTGTGGCCCCTTTACTCCATATGTGAGTATGGTCGGAAAGCTACCATTATCCTGCATCATCAACAAATCATGTCAGAACATGTCCACATCATATCATCTAATCAAATGTATTAATATCACAGTAAATCAATCAAACCCCAATAGCACACTCCTTGACTCGATCTAGAGTCCAAGGGGTTGAATCGATGCCTCTGCATCCACAAGGTCCAAAACCCTACACACTTAGTAAAACTGAGTCAATAACACATGTCTATGTCAATGTAGTAAAACAACATGTCATCTACCCTTGACGCATCATAATCAAAGTCAAATGTTTTAATATCATAATAATCTGGATCACTTGAGAGCAAGTGTCCTCAAAGAATAAGTTTGCTCAGTGCGTGAGAGTGGGAATAAGTTTGCATTTGACACTGGGTTATCAAAGACAAGTATTTTCCTCATGTTCTTGTGGTCTCTTGTATGCGATCGACGAAGGGGTATACTTGTTTTGTCTTGCAGTCATGGAAGAACATTCTAAATACTTTACCTGTCATCCTCCATGGGCTAGATTGGATACTTGGGTTGGGGAAAGCGATCATCACTAGGATAGATACAATAATTGGAATGGAACAAGCTTCCATTCTTACTATGTATTTTTGTTTTGAACTAAACAGGAAACATATTTATTTTCTTTACCAGGAGATTCACCCCTACTGGGTTAGTCTGTTGGGACAAAACTGGGTCAGTAGAAATGAGCTAGGATTGGAGGGGGATCTTGGCCAGGAATGGGAGAATTATAGAAATTTCCTTTTTGATGTTGGCATTGTCCTAAGTGATAAGAATGATGAGCTTACATGTTTAGGAGATGACAATTCTAGACATATCTCCATGAGAAATGTTTACACTACTCTTTCTAATAAGTTTTGGCATGAAAAATTTATAGTATGGAGAAAGATATTGTGAAAATGGGAATGTCCTTTAAAACAAAACAAAAATTATTTGGCTCATATTGGAGGAAAATATTATTACCTGGAAAAATATTCATAGTAGGGGGCGGTATGGCCCAGGGTTATGTTTTTTGTGTAAAGAAAGTGAATAATCATGAACGCATCTTTTTGTTAGTTTTTTGTTTACTGTTTCAGTTTGGGAGAGAGTAAAATTGGTCCTAAAATTGTCTAATGGACGAAATGGTAATTCTGTAAATGAGTGCTTTCAAAAATGGTTTCTTCAAAACTATACTATTAAATCTCCTCCTGCAAATATATGTTGGTTTATTTGGAAGGATAGGAACAATAAATTTTTTGAAGACAGATCTCCATCGGTGGACAAAATCGTTTATCTTGCTACAAGATCCATGGGCTCTCTTCACATCAAACATTCAAATTTTTCAAAAAAGCTATCTCCTGTCATTCTTCCTGCAGATAAAGCACATGCATGGTTTGATGGTTCTTATCAGCACAATGACAATCTATGTGGAGCTGGAGGATTTCTCATAATAGGTGACTTCTTAGAATATAGGTGGACCCTAAACTGTGTCTCTAGATCCAACTCAAGGGAGAAACTCATGGGATCTTGGGCTTCCATAATCCTTGCCAAAAGCCTCAGTATTCGTGATTTGCATGTGATTGTGGATTCAATGATTATTATTGATTGGATTAATGGTATTAGATTCATGGTATCGACTCGATTCAGGTGGCCAATCTTGAGGGTTGGAAAGATAGAATTCATGAATTAATCCCTTTTTCAGGGTTGTCACTTTTGCACATATTTATAGCGAAAGAAATATGGAGGTTGGCAGATTGTCAAAGAAGGATCTATTTACCTCACAGGGTCACATCGCCTACAATCAATGGAATCAAGGTCATGAGGGAACTATCATTTGATTAATGTTGTAACTGCATAAGAACTTCTTTTCATGTTTTCTCTCTGTTTTGAGCATGGTTTCTTATGTTTTGGTGTTTATTTTTCTGCGGATAAGCAATGATTTTGTAATCTTGGTTGGAACCAAGTGGGTCTTAGGGCTAGTGCTCCCTTTTTTATTTTTTCATGGAATTTCAACTTTTCTTCTTTGATTGAGGCAAATAATTTAAAATTATTATATTATTATAAATATAATGTGCAATTTTCCCTCGAAAAAAAGAGGAAAAATAAAAAATTTAAATTTAAATCGTATTGTGTAATACTATAATGTCGGTTTATTTATTTATTTATGAAGTTGAAAGGATTTAATTATGCTTATAATATTTATTAAATTAGAAAATAAATGATATGATTATCATAAAGGACTCCTTATAAGAGTTATATAAATATTAATAATTGGATTAAAGAAAACAATTAATGGATAATACATGCTTCTTTATTTTAGTAATATATTATGTATTGAAGGATTGGATTTGTATCTTATAAATTAGAAAAATATATTGATTGAATATAATCTCTATATATATATGTATTGTGAATTCTCATGATCATTACAAGGTAAATTGGGAAGATTACTCATTAAGTCTCATGTTTAAGTATGCTTGAAGGTGGTTATTGATTATAGTGATAATTGTTGATTGTTGAACATTTTTAATGTTAGGAGTGCACTATAATATAATCATGTTATATTTATGAATTATTGGAAAATGTTTACACTTAAATAATGACTTATTAAAGAGTAAATGATATCACCTTATGATGTTAGTATTGTTATTAATTTCTTCATTGGATAGTATTGTATAGTCTTGCGTCTACGATTTAAAAAAAAAAATCATGACTTTGTTATATTTTTCTTACATTGTGTTGTTTTCAGAGGGGTTGTTTCATCTCTCTTCAGTGATAATATACCACCATTCTATCTAGCTTGTGTGCTTTGCATTTTAGAGTATTTCGTATTGCATACAATCATTAATAGAATCTGAGTTTTATTGTACTATTGTATTCCTTACAATATTTCTATGTATTTCCCTCTTATATCTCTATTATATTTCTACCTACATTTGATTCTCAAATTAATTTGGATCACTCCATGTACTATACTTATTTCATGTACCAACACAATGGGTGATCCACATGGAAAATTGCTTCGTTAGATTACTCCATTCATTAGAAACTCCTGAACTTGCTTCTTCATTTCTTCATTATCAAGAACTAATAACCTATACATTCCATTATTGGGAAGAGGTGCATCTTTCTACAGTTTAATCTCATTTTGTATCCATGTCCTTGAAAGTAATCATTGTAGTTCCTGAAACACTTCATCATAGTTATTAATGGCATTAAATAATTCATATTTATGTTTAGGATCATATCCTTTGAAAGATGTGTATTTATTATCATGCTTATCTTTTACAATCATGAGTACAAAATTAATGCTTACATTTACAAGCCTTTTCATTTGTCCTCTAATAACAAGAGACAAGTTAGTCTTCTCATGATAGGCTCATACAATATACTCAATCTAATCATTTGTAAGATGATACTTGTTATATTCCATGTACAAGATAGATTTGTTGTCATACAAATATGGAATTCTCAAAAGAATTCCACTAATATCATGTGGTACAAAATCTAACTCTCCCTCATCTATGAGGTTAGAGGTGATTGCAAATATGAGTTTACATTGTTTAGATACCTGTCACTTAGCCTATTCACATACCCATCCTAAAGGATATGGTTTTGGATGAGGCTTCGTTTCAAGTGGCAATGTCTTAAAAATTTCTTCATAAATGAAATTAGCATGCGAACCACTATAAAAAAGTGTATTAATCTTTGTTTGTTTTGAGATAAATCGAATATGGAATAGTTCACTTATTTTCCTTTCACAATGCATAGTTCCGAATTTTAAAGAGTGATTACTAGCATTAGAACCAACAACACAATATGTACCTTGTATTCCCATGGCCATTATATTGGTTTTGCCACCTGAATCTGATCCAAAATCATGTTAGATTATATATATTTTCTTCTTATTACACTTCTTATTTTTGAACCTATTTAATCTTAGTTTTGGATGAACCTTCCTTTTTAGAATGTGAACATGAAGGCTTCTAATATTCTTTCTTCGTTTTGGTTATCCATTTCATTTTGCACTTTCCTTTGTGCTTGCCTACAATTGGTTGAGCTAATTTCTTTGAGAAGTCATCCTTGTCATTCTTTCCCCTTGACTCAATATGAGTAGCTTGGACACAAACTTCATCAATATTAGTTGAGTTACACATCAGAATAGTATGTCTCAAATAACTACGAAACCCACCAATGTACCTCAAAAGCATTTCTTGCATATAAAGAAGAATTTCTGATGTCAATGCCATATTTCAAAAGTTTTAAGTATAATCTTGCACATTTTTTCCTTTATTTTTCCTTAGATTATGCCAATCCATTATTTCTTGTTGCATATACCCTAAAGTATACAATTTTGTTTTTTGATGCAACTATGAATTCATACCAGAATGATATCACTTCACCTTTATTATGGAGACTTTTATTTACTCTTTCTCTCCCACCAGATCATTGTTATGTCTCCCATTCAGAGAGTAGCTACTTTGAATTTTTATTGTTCATTCACAATTTTATGAACCCTACAATATAATTCAATTTTCTTGATAGAATCATCCAAATTCTTTGCATTAATATCTACATTATACATTGGAAAATCAAATTTCATGTCTAATTTCAATGTAGGAAAATTAGAATTAGCTTTCTCTATATTTTTTTTCTATGGAATTAAATAGGAACTTGGACTTGAAGGAGAGGATGGAGATGGAGGGATTTGAGGAGGGTCACGACCACTTACTTCTCCTTTACCTTCATTTAGGCCTTTTTCATTTATTTATTTTTCTCGATATAATTCTTACACCATGATTTTCATATCCATAAAAGTCTTGTTGAAACATCCTTTTAGATCCATATATTTTTTCCTCTCGTGAATATTCCATTTCTTTCCTTCAGGATGCACAACTTGAGCCAATCTCAGGATTGTACTTTTCAACAGAACTTTCTCCTTGCTTGAGCTTAGACCTAGTTAGCATTCAACATCAACACTTGTGCAAGTGAAAATCAACATATTCATGATCAACTTATCTTATACCAAACTTGATATGAAATTTAGTGCTAACCACTTAGTTTTAAACTACCAATTCATATTATATTATCACATTTGTACATTTGCCACAATTTATTGGCTTAATTCATTAAAGATTGAAATTTTAAAGAAACAAGTACACATAACATACTCAATACTCAAGAAATTGATAATGGAGATCACCCATATGGGCTACGTCTCTATATCACTTCAAATGACGATTTGATCCATCCAAAAGATGCAATTACAAGATTACGCCTCTTTAAATCATACAATGGCCTTCAATTTACAAAAACATGGCTTTGTCAATCTTTCCTACTCTCCCTACAAAGGGGATTCTCCTTTAAAGATTAATTGGGTGAGATGAAGGAGATGAACAACAACATGAACCCATCGTACCCAAGTGACTTTTGATATGATCTATAGATCTTAGACAAATTAAGGCTCAAAATCGGTCAAATTGAGACACATCTATATGTATATTCTATGTCGAGGCTTCATCCTCCCTCTTTTAAACCCTTGTGCATCCCTATATCACCAATGAGGAGATAAATCTCTAATTTCATCCTCCACCATTGAAGAGTTGAATCATAGTTTATTGAGAAGTTGTATATATATAGAGAAAGAGAGAGCTAAGGGGTGGGAAAATCTTGCCTTCTCCTTGGTGACTTTGGATGGGTAAATGTGGCATGGATAACCTCCAATATATTTGGATTTTTTTGTGAATCAGTTCAACAAAACCAAAAAATAACCAAACAACAGTTGTATTCTTGATGCAAACACACACTTTCTTGATCACACATCCTCTTGTTCAAATTGACATCTACTCCCTGAGGAATTTGGAATAGTGGGGTAAGTCTTAGTAAATCCTTGAAGATCAATTATTTAATTAGGAAGAAAATTACTTACTCTAGACATAAATATTCTTTCCAATAAACGTTAGTCTCAAAATTTAATGCGAATAGGTTTTGTGTTTTTTCAACAAAGTTACTTTTGTTTTAGGTTCTTGGATAAATACTCTTCTTTGTTCGTTGATGTGAATTGAAGTAATTAACATACTAGAAACTACAAATCATGATACTTTATGAGTATCTCCAACTATTAACTTTCATTTATCCACCTCAAAAATCATGATACTTCATGAGTATCTTTAACTATTAACTTCCATTTATCCAACTGAAAAGGTACACTCCCTCTATTGTACTCCCAAACAAAAATTTAAAAAAATTGGAATGTTTTTCTTCATCACATAGAAATACAATTGTTTCTTAATTGGCGTGCATTATGTAAGAACCACACATGTCTCATTTGTTCTCATGCATTCTGGAATAACCACCCATGTTTCATTTATTTGTAGTTGTTGCATTATCGTGTGAAAGAAAGCACATGCTTAATGTAGCATCATTATTTTTTGACGATAAGACAATTCAAACTGAATGCGATTGCGTGTCATATTAAGTAGACTTGTAGTCTTTATTCATGTGAATTGTTTAAAATATAAAAACTAGGATTTCTACTTTTTGAGGGTACTAACTTTTTGGCTCTCCCTTATTTAATACTCAAGAATTTTATTGTATTAAGAAACTCGAACTAAATTGTAAATATTTTTATAGATGATATGTATAATGTAGAAAAAATAATCTAATAAAATTTAAGGTTATAATATAAATGTGAAGAAACAATCATTATGTTTATGTGTGGGAACTATAACAATAAAAAGTAAAATAAGTCTAAAGATACATCATAGTATTCATCTTTTAATCACCTAACTTATGGTTTCACATATGAGTATTATTTATTACAAATTAAAAAGTAAAGATGACATATATATATATATATGTAAATATAAATTTATTTATCATTTTATTTCTTTTTTAATAATCACTTTGTATTATTTCTTCAAAATAACATTAGCCTCATTCAAGGGGAAATATCCTTACCTAGGGAGAAAAACAAAAACTTCACACCACAAACTTTATATAGAATCACGTTTTATAATAAAACATTAGTACCAAGGTCTCATTTCATCCTAATCTTCATGTTTTATAATAAAAGACTAGTCCCAAGGTCTCATTACATCTTAATCTTCATATTTTAAGAACCTAACTTATGCTTCCCCATATAAGTATTATTTATTAAAAATTAAAAATGACATGTGTAAATATAAATTTGTTCACCATTTAATTTTTTTTTAATAATCACTTTGTATTCTTTATTCAAAATAACCTTTTGAAAAATATAAACATCACATCACAAATTTTATAAAGAATCATGTTTTATAATAAAACATCTTCACACCACAAGCATTAATAGAGAAATAATATATAATATATATATTATTTCTCTATTAATACGCCTCCCTCCCACCCTCTATAGGGAGGGGAGGGGAAAAGATGGGGTATTAATAGAGAAACAATGTATATAACATATAATATTTCTCTATTAATGCCTCCCTCCCCCTATTTCTCTATTAACCTCATTAATAGAGAAATAATATATATAATATATATTATTTCTCTATTAATACCCTCTCCCACATTCTATAGAGGGAAATAATATATATAATATATATTATTTCTCTATTAATGTCCCCCTCCTCGCACTCTCTATAGAGGGGACATTAATAGAGAAATAATATATTAATATATATTATTACTCTATTAATGCCCCCTTCGAACCCTCTAAACTTTATAGAGAACAATGTTTTATAATAAAACATTCCCAAGTCTCATAAAATATTCTTATGATAAGCTTTGATTTTTTTAAACAAAGTGACACTATTTTCCATACTTATATAAGTATTTTTTAAAGAAATGTAAACATAGCAACCAAAAAAAAAAGGAAAAAATGTGAGATGCAAAAGAAGCAAGTCTGTGCCAACCCAGAAAGTCTATTAGATGCATAGAGTCAATCTGCAACCCAACCTGATGATTAGATAAAAAATGTTGAGAGAAAATAATAAATTTATTGTGTTTATTGTTTTATAAAATAATGGTTCATTGCTACCCACATTTCTCTATATTTTAGAGGAATGAAAGATCATTTCTTTATTGAGTGCAATTAATATTTTAATACATAGTAGTTATTTTATTGCCAATGAAGACATTTAGTATAAAGTTTTTTTAGATATAAAATGAATTTCAAAATTGATAAAATGAATATTAGAATTGAAAGGACGTGAACAGTCTCTTGTATTATATTTTGGTAGATTGCGGGTGTTGTGCATTATACATTTCCAAAAAACAATTTAAAATTTTAAACCAACATTCATTGCTTTCAACATCACACAGATTTTAGAAAAGTTTAATATACAAATTTAATATCAAGCTTCATATTTAATTATTTTTGTGAATTTTGTTGTGCCAAAAACTTCTTCCATTTTTCGTTGAAGGTATAAAAAAATTGCCCCTCGATGAAAACAGAATAATGGCTAGCTTTGACATTTTTTCTCTCAATAAAAAAAATTGGTTGAAGATGCATAAAAAATATCTATAATTAAACCTAGAAAAGATAACATGGGGGATTAACAAGTTTTATAACATGGAGGATTATGGTGGAAAATAAAATATGGAAACATATATCTTAGTTCTTACACATCTCACTGGTTGTGATATGCATGTAACACACTTAACAGGTGCGAGTTTCTATGAAAAATCTACAGAACAAATATCTTCCCTGCATAAAAGCAACTCGACACAATCTCAACAACTGCACGTGATTCCCAAAATGCACTTTCGCAACCTCGCCTGCATTTTATAAACATCATCGGAATTTTTATGAACATCATTCTAAGTTATTCAATGGGTTTCTATGTCCTACTATTAGGAGCAAAGCTAGCAACATCAACAAGAAAAAAAAAAGTAAGGGTGCCTTAACATGTAGCCCTGCTGCTTGGTGCAGGAGTATCGCACACTTCATCAAGCGAGCCAGCGCGTGGAGTAAATAACATACAGTTGGACAGCGCCAGCGCATACATTTTTTAATTTCTTTGAAGATTGTTGCACCGCCATTTTGAATGAAATCATTCATAAGAAGTGCACTTGTATTGAAATGTAGATAGGAAGAAATTTAATAGTTTTTAATGTTGTTAGATAGGAATTAACTGTAGATTAGACAGTTTTACTTTCGAGAGGGAAAACGGAATATAGGCACCCTCCTTTGTATCATTGTAGGATGATCAAGATTAGCATTTAGGAGCAAGGAGAGAGCAAAGCAGAGAACTGGTGAAGAATCCCCACGTACAGATATTGAATTAATAGGAAAGCTTTGATTCAATTCCATCGCTGTGATTATTCTCTGTGTGTTGTTGATATTATGCTATTGCATACTTGCGTCTGTTTATGCCTTTGTTATATGTGCTGCATATGTGATTTCATGGTAGATTAGGAATCTGGGAGAGAGGCGAGAATAAGTCTCAAATTGTTTCTCTGTTCGAGCCAGGAGATTCCTGCATAGAGTGCAGTTGAATTCCTCCGCATAGAGTGTGTTGAGGGGGCTCTACAGTTAAAATATTATCCCCTTCTACCGGAATTGTGTTGGTTGTTCGAACCGTGCAGGTGAAGTGCAGGTCGGATTGAGATCTCAGAGACAAGTCTAAGAGAAGGAGGACTGCACTGCTGTTGGCAGGATTGCACAGGGTCTAGACGACTTCAACACTTTGACAGCTGTTGGAAGTCGAGCACAGGAAGTGCGTGAGAGGTCTCTGAAGGAGTCAAAGGAACAAAGCTCAGGAGGGATAGTTCCTTGCAAGTATCGTGGGAACAGATACAGGAGAAGCTTCGAACGGGAAAAGTTGTGGAACAGAAGAATTCCTCAAGAGGAAGATAATCGACGACTTGAAATCCCGATGGAGTTTTGGGAAATCTCGACGATCGTTGGATCGTGGATAAGTCGCACGGGGTTTAAATCCATTGTCACGGGATGCAAGGACTAACACCATCGCATATCGGCATATCAGGGTTGGCAAGTGCAAGCGTTGCATGCACGTCAAAATCGCGAGTAGCGATTTCTCGATTCTGAGGGAACCGTCGATTGTCAGAGGGACAGGTGGCACGAATTTGGAGCATCGGGGTTTCGGCATTCGGGGTTT
The DNA here is from genome assembly GCA_000966675.3 of Picea glauca. Classification (NCBI taxonomy): domain Eukaryota; kingdom Viridiplantae; phylum Streptophyta; class Pinopsida; order Pinales; family Pinaceae; genus Picea; species Picea glauca. The sequence goes on along the minus strand of JZKD02S0194731.1, from coordinate 798,606 downwards.
CCAACAGTAGGGAAACTTTGCATCGTGGATCCGCGATCCATGAAATCCCAAGGTGATGTGGCATCATGGGGCCCCGGGAGTGAGTGGAGTCCAGGTGGCGTTTAATCGGGGATCGACACTTCGGTACTCAGGGTTTGGGAACTCAAGACGTTAGCCTCGTGAGTGGCGATATCCCGAGTAGTTGACCATTGACTATCGGCATTCGGGATTTCGAGTGGTAGGTGAATTGTGCGCCCAGGGTTCGCGATAGCGCGAATGTCGATTTCTCGATTTGCGAAGTGGCCATCGCCGAAGAGAGTCCTGTGGGTGACAAGAAATCCCGAAAGGACTTGGAAGAGCATTGTTGTTCTTCAGGCCGAGGTTAGTGAAGGACCTGGTGAGAGCGACTGTGTCGTCGAGGGCAGGGTTGCGTCAAAGTGGTATCAGAGCGGAGAAAGAAGTTCTCTTTGTTCAGGTAGCAGAGAGAAGAAGATTCCGCCATGCCGCCCAGAAGAGAAAGGCAGTCTCCTAATCGGGAAGACAGGGATGCCCGAAGAAGGGGTAGGCCAGCAGGTAATGCTAAGATGGAACGAGAGATGAGAGATCTCTGAGCTAGGATTGAAGAAATGGAGACCACCCAAAGGTGTGGTGTTGGAGCAGCAGAGTTCAGTGATTCCGAGATTGAAGAGGAAGCTGGACACGATGCCAAAGAGGTCTCAGCAAAAGATGCCTCAACAGAGAGGTTGATCAAAGCCATTTCGAGGATGAGCTCAAAGACAAAAGTGGACATTCCCGTCTATGAGGGAAGTCTAAATGCAGAGGAGCTGCTGGATTGGATCCGAGCACTCGACACCTACTTCGATTACGAGGACATCGAAGAGGACAAGAAGGTAAGACATGCGGTCACCAAGATGAAGGGACATGTGGCCTTATGGTGGGATGAGCTGCAGGCAGACAGGCGATCCAAAGGCAAACAAAAGATCAAGAGTTGGGATAGGATGATCGCCAAGATGAAGGCGGAGTTCATTCCGAGGGATTACCAGATCACTCTGTTCAGGCGCATGCAGAACCTGAGACAGAAGCTGATGACAGTGAAAGAATACACTGAAGAATTCTACACGCTCAACATTCAAGCTGGTCATCGGGAGAGTGATGACGAAAAGGTGGCGAGATACCTGAATGGTCTTAGGCATGACATTCAGGATGAATTGAGCATGATCACCATCCGAACAGTTGAGGATGCGTACCAGATGGCTCTGAAAGCCGAAGAGAAGCTGAGCCACAAGCAGGGACAGTGAGGGTGAGGCAGAAGCCAGCCCAGAGGCAAAGCAGTTGCCTAAGAGAGAACACAAAAACCCAAGGAGGAGTGGAAGAAGCCTTAGGGAAAAGCTGAAAGAGGTGGAACCTCATAGCAGAGGCAGCAAATTTCTGAGCCAAGGAGGCAGCAAGATGATCAGCAAGGAGGATATGTTGACGCCAACACATTTCCTCGTAGCCGAGGTAGAGGAAGAGGTCGTGGAGAAGTTATCACATGTTTTATGTGTGGGAAAGACGGACACAAAGCCGTGGACTGTCCAGATAGGAAAATGGACAGAGGAAAAGCTCACTTTGCTGAGGCGCAGAGGCGTGATGTTGAAGATGAAGACACTGGAAGTGGGAAGTCACTGACAGTGCACAAAATTCTCTTGAAACCTAAGAAAGAGGTGGAGGACACAGCTCAGAGATGCAGACTGTTCTGAACAACTTGCAAGACCCAGGGCTGGAAATGCAAGGTCATAGTGGACAGCAGAAGCACCGATAATATTGTTTCGACCAAGATGGTGGAGAAATTGGAGCTGGAGACGAACAAGCACCCGAGCCCATACCAAGTGTCATGGCTGCAGAAAGGACACCAGGTAAGAGTTACAAAACAATGCCTGGTTGAATTTAAAATGGGTGATTATAAAGATAAAATTTTGTGTGATTTCATTCCCATGGATGTCTGTCATGTTTTATTGGGGAGACCATGGCAGTATGATAGAAATGTTGTTCATGATGGGAGGATGAACACCTATACCTTGGAGAAGGATGGGAAATCACATACCTTGTTTCCGATAAAGGACAAAGAGGTGAAGCCGGAAGTGAGCAGTACAATACTTCTCATGAGTGGAAAAGAGCTTCTCACAGAGCTGGAGAAGAATGAAGATCAACAATTCTTTGTTGTCAGGAAGCCGAGAATTGTCCTGACAAGCACAAGAGTGGATGACTTGCCGGAGGATATTCAGGAACTGCTGGGAGAGTTCACTGATATCATCATGGATGAACTAGCTCGTTCGTTTCCACCGATGTGGAGTGTCAGTCACCATATTGACCTCATACCTGGATCCAGCTTACCAAATAAAGCTGCGTACAGGTTGACACCTCAGGAGAACAAGGAGGTCAAGAGGCAGGTACAAGATCTGTAGGATAAAGGACTGGTTAGAGAGAGCCTGAGTCCATGTGTTGTTCCAACAGTACTGAGCCCAAAGAAAGATGGAGGCTGGAGAATGTGCACAGACTCTAGGGCGATAAATAAGATCACCATCAGGTACAGATTCCCACTACCGAGAATGGACGACTTGATGGATTGCCTGAGTGGGGCGAATTATTTTTCAAAGATTGATCTCAAGAACGGATACCATCAGATCCAGATGAGAGAGGGAGATGAATGGAGAACAACGTTCAAAACAAATGAAGGTTTGTATGAATGGTTGGTCATGCCATTTGGTTTGACAAATGCACCAAGCACTTTTATGAGGTTGATGAATGAAGTACTGCAGGAATTCATTTGCAAATTTGTGGTCGTATACCTGGATGACATATTGATTTTCAGCAAGACAAAGGCTGAACACTTGAGGCATTTAGCCACTGTGATGAGAAGATTACAGCAGGAGAAGCTGCTGATTAATTTGAAGAAGTTCTCCTTCATGCAGACAGAACTCATATATCTGGGTTTCGCTATTTCGGCTAACGAATTGAAGATGGATCATGAGAAAGTTGAATTAATCAGGAATTGGCCATCGCTGAGAAATGTTTTCGAGGTGAGGAGCTTCCATGGACTGGCTAGTTTCTATAGGAAGTTCATTCGAAATTTCAGCGGAATTAGCGCAGCAATGATGGATACCATGAAGAAACGACATAAAGTTTTTCATTGGACAGCGGAGGCCGAAAGGAGCTTCAATCTATTGAAGCAAAAGATAACAGAGCAACCGGTGTTGGTGTTGCCTGACTTTCAGAAAACATTTCAAGTGAAATGTGACGCCAGTGGATATGCTATTGGAGAGGTTTTGAGTCAAGATGACAGACCTGTGGCATATTACAACGAGAATTTGGATGATGCCAAGCTGAAATACTCCACATATGATAAAGAGTTCTATGCCATCATACAGGCATTGAAAAAGTGGAGGCATTATTTAATACCCAAAGAGTTCATTCTGTAACGTGATAATCACGCATTGCAATTTGTAAGTCAGTAGGAGAAGTTAAATCAAAAGAATGCAAAGTGGGTGGAATACATGCAGAATTTCACATTTGTTATAAAACACATTTCAGGGACTACTAACAAGGTAGCTGACGCCTTGAGCAGGAAATGTTTATTGCTGCAGGAATTCAGGGTCAAGACTTTGGGTTTTGAGAATCTGAAAGATATGTATGCAGGTGACGCAGACTTTGGCAAGGCATACGAGGCAGCTGAGAACCCAGTTCTCATGGATAGGAGTTCGTGGATTGACTACCTGATCTAGGATGGATTGTTGTTCAAAGGAAATCAACTGTGCATTCCAGATTGCTCTATGAGAGAGAATTTGGTGAAGGAAAAGCACAGTGGAGGCTTAGTAGGTCATTTTGGGCATGACAAAACATTCGCCAAGTTGAGCGAATCATATTATTGGCCGGGCATGCGCGCTGATGTAAAGCGATTTTTTGACAGGTGCCGAATATGTCAACATGCGAAGGGCATAAAGAAGAACACAGGGTTCTATCAGCCATTGCCCATACCTGAGAGGCCATGGGAATCCATTAGCATGGACTTTGTGTTGGGTTTGTCGAGAACACAACGCGGAGTTGATTCCATTTTTGTGGTGGTGGACAGGTTCTCAAATATGACACATTTCATTCCGTGTCATAAGACCAACGATGCAACCCACATCGCGAATTTGTTTTTCAAAGAAATCGTTAGATTGCATGGGTTGCCGAGAAGCATCGTCTCGGATCGGGATACCAAATTCATAGGTCATTTTTGGAGGACGCTATGGAAGAAGATGGGAACTAATTTGGCTTTTAGCTCAGCATACCATCCGCATACAGATGGCCAGACCGAAGTGGTCAACAGGAGCTTGGGAGATCTATTGAGAAGCCTGGTGGCAGAGCACCACAGCAGCTGGGATCAGATCCTACCACAGGAAGAATTTGCGTACAACGATTCGTTGAATCGAAGTACAGGTAAGAGCATGTTCCAAATTTTGCATGGGACACAGCCGAGAGGAGTTTCTGAGCTCAAGGAGTCAGAACAGGCTGAAACTAGCAGCGCGAGAGTTGAAGAGTTCGCAGAGGCGATGCAGGAACTTCACACGCAGGTGAAGCAGCGATTGCAGAAGGCGAATCAGGAGTACAAGCGCAGAGCCAATTAGAGAAAGAGGCAGCTTCAGTATGAAGTTGGGGATATGGTTCTGGCGCACTTGAGGAAGGAAAGGTTCCCAAGGGGAACATACAATAAGCTCAAGATGAAAAAGATTGGGCCGTGTAAAATCCTGAGGAAATTTGGCAAAAATGCATATGAGCTTGATTTGCCAGAGGGCATCGGGATATCTCCGATATTCAATGTTTCGTATTTATACCCCTACAGGGCTGATGAAGCAGAGGATGGAACTGAGGAACCAGTGGTCCAGTGGCAGAAACAGTTGCCAGTTGCACAAAAACCTCAGATGGAGGGCATACTGGATAAAAGAGTAGGCCGGAAGACCAGGAGGAAGCAATATTTTGAATACCTGGTGAAATGGAAGAATCACCCAGTGGAAGATGCCAGCTGGGAGACAGAGGACATGATACAAAAACATGGACAAACTCTATAGGAGCTCATGGACAGGAGCCCATGAAATCTTTTGAGCCGAGGAGTATGATGTAGGAGAAACGCACACTTCATCAAGTGAGCCAGCGCATGGAGTAAAGAACATACAGCTGCACAACGCCAAGGAATACATTTTTGAATTGCTTTGAAGATTGTTGCACTGCCATTTTGAATGAAAGCATTCATAATAAGCGCACTTGTATTGAAATGTAGATAGGAAGGCATTTAATAGTTTTTAATGTTGGTAGATAGGAATTAACTATAGATTAGACAGTTTTACTTTCAAGAGGGAAAACAGAATATAGGCACCCTCCTTTGTATCATTGTAGGATGATCAGCATTATCATTTAGGAGCAACGAGAGAGCAAATCAGAGAACTGGTGAAGAATCCCCATGTACAGATATTGAATTAATACGAAAGCTTTGATTCAATTCCATGGTTGTGATTATTCTCTGTGTGTTGTTGATATTATGTTGTTTCATACTTGCGTCTGTTTATGCCTTTGTTATATATGTTGCATATGTGATTTCATGGAAGATTAGGAATCTAGGAGAGAGGCGAGAATAAGTCTCAAATTGTTTCTCTGTTCGAGCCAGGAGATTCTTGCATAGAGTGCAGTTGAATTCCTCCGCATAGAGTGCGTTGAGGGGGCTATACAGTTAAACTCTTATCCCCTTCTACCAGAATTGTGTTGGTTGTTCGAACTGTGCAGGTGAAGTGCAGGTTGGATTGAGATCTCAGAGACAAGTCTAAGAGAAGGAGGACTGGACTGTTGTTGGCAGGATTGCACAGGGTCTAGACGAATTCAACACTTTGACAGCTGTTGGAAGTCGGGCACAGGAAGTGTGTGAGAGGTCTCTGAAGGAGTCAGAGGAACAAAGCTCAGGAGGGATAGTTCCTTGCAAGTATCATGGGAATAGATCCAGGAGAAGCTTCGAATGGGAAAAGTTGTGGAACAGAAGAATTCCTCAAGAGGAAGAGAATCGACGACTTGAAATCCCGGTGGAGTTTTGCGAAATCCCGATGATCGTTGGATCATGGATAAGTCGCGCGGGGTTTAAATCCATTGTCGTGGAAGGCAAGGACTAACACCATCACATATTGACATATCAGGGTTGGCGAGTTCAAGCATTGCATGCATGTCGAATCACGAGTAGCGATTTCCCGATTCTGAGGGAACCGTCGATTGTCGGAGGGACAGGTGGCACGAATCCGGAGCATCGGGGTTTCGGCATTCGGGGTTTCCAACAGTAGGGAAACTTTGCATCGTGGATCCGTGATTCATGAAATCTCGAGGTGACGTGGCATCGTGGGGCCCTGGGAGTGAGTGGAGTCCAGGTGGCGCTTAATCAGGGATCGACACTTCGGTACTCGGGGTTTGGGAACTCAAGCCGTTAGCCTCGCGAGTGGAGATATCTCGAGTAGTTGACCGTTGACTATCGGGGTTCGGGATTTCGAGTGGCAGGTGAATTGTGCGCCTAGGGTTCGCGATAGAACGAATGCTGATTTCCCGATTTCCGAAGTGGCCATCATCGAAGAGAGTCATGTGGGTGACGAGAACTCTCGAAAGGAGTTGGAAGAGCACTGTTGTTCTTCGGGCCGAGGTTAGTTAAGGTCCTTGTGAGAGTGACTGTGTCGTCAAGGGCAGGGTTGCATCACTGCTGCTAGCCAATCTACACTTTTTCAATTGGATGGATTGAGAAGAAACTTTTCCTTCTCCTGCTTCGGGCTTAGATGTTGCTTCATAGTGCTACAGGCTTAGATAATTCTTCATATTTTATCTTCCTGTTGCAAGTAATGGTGAATTTATGGAGGTCTTCCTCAAAATATTATCGACCAAGAAAATAAGGATTATGTCTTCTAGACTGGAGCTAGAACTATAATGTGTTTATATGTTCCACACCACTGGAAAGAAGGCACGTGTTGATGCATGGAAAATTAAATGTCTCCAAGCTGACTCCAATGTCAGAATGTAATCATTTCTCACCTCCTATGTAAACGGTGCATCGGTGGCCATCTTGAGTCATCAAAACTCAAGGATTAACCACCGATCACTATTATGTCCCATATTACTTAAGTGGTGGCCGCCTTAACCTTTCAAGGTAACCAGACACCATCATCACCTTTATTAAACCTTTTAGAATATCGAAGGAGCAATTTGTTAGTGTTTAAATACCACAGTTGAATTGTAATTCTGGGACGCACAGACAGACAAGAAGCATGAAAGCACATTGAAGATAATTTGCCATTTTGTATTCAGAGATGTTCTCTTCGTTTTTACCCTATTTTTTATTAAGTTTGTAAATTTGTCTGATTTATTGATTTGATTAGTTATATTAGTTTTAATTTGACTAAACGCAGTAACTATTTGCTTTTACCGATTGCAAACCCAGTCCCACATCTATTTCGATTTTATTTGTTGGAGAGCGTTATTTTAAAAGCACATTGAATGAAAGGTTTTTATTTTGCATTCAATGTTTACTTGTTAAAAGTGTGTGGAGTTCTTTAGTCTCAAAACCCCAAACCCAAAGTGGTGGGCCCAAAGCTTATTCGCATTTCGCAATTCGACAATTATAGTTTTGTTTTGTTTTTGTGTTGGGTATTTGTAAATCTTGAACCCTGAATTCCAATAAGCCTTATTTCTCATTTGGGACTTGCTTGTTAAATGTGCACGTAGTTATTTTGTTTTACCAAACGCCGAAACCCAAAGTGTTAGGCCCACAGCTTGATCGCATTTCGCAATTCGACAATCAACGTTGTATTTTTTTTATGTATCGAGCGTTTGTAAATGCCGAAACTCGATCCTCGATCAACCTCTGTTTTTCACATTTGGTATCAGAGCATGTAGTCTATTCTTCTATTTCTTAGTTCATTGTACATTTTTCCTGTTGGTTCCCAATTTTAACTTCTTGTTTTTCTCGCGTGAAGGTTTATTTAACTTCTTTCAAATTTTTATATAAATGGATACGTCTCGTAGTAATTCTTCTTAGGTTTAGGTTCATGTTCTGAGCGAGAAGTCATATGACTCTTGGTATATTCGATTGAGGACGATTTTATGTTCTCAGGATTTATGGACTTATGTTATTTATGGTTATGTTGAGCCAGCCGATGCAGTAACAGAACGAGTTCTCTCAATTGTTGACCATGTTTTGCTGACGGAAAACAGGAAAAAAGATAACAAATCTCTTGGATTAAACCAACAAGGATTAAATGAATCCATTTTTACGAAGATTTCTAGTGTTGCATCTTCGAAAATGGCTTGGGACATCCTTGAAACCTGTTATCAAGGTGTGTCCAAGGTGAAGACAATCAAGTTGCAGAATTTAAGAAGAGACTTCAAAAATCTAAAGATGAAGGATAATGAAAGTGTTGATACATTCATGACTCAAGTGATGAGTATTGTGAACCAGCTCTGGCAGTATGGAGATGATGTTGAGAATAAGAGAGTTATTGAGAAAGTGCTGAGAAGTTTACCCAAGAAGTTTGAACATGTAGTTGTACCCATAGAGGAATTTAAAGATTTAAGTCAAATGCAAATTGATGAATTAACTGGTTCTCTTATTGCTCATGAATCTAGGATATATAGATATGAAGAAGGATCAATGGAGTATGCTTTCAAATCCCAACTGCATGTTACCAGAGGCAGAGGAAGAGGAAGGTTTCATACTCATGGTAGAGGAGGTTGATTTTTTGGTCGAAGGGACAATAGAGTTGAATTAGAGTCTGAGAAGAAGTCCCAACAGAATCCTCCTACTTTAAGAGGGAGAAAGAACGAGCCTTGGTAGAAAGAAAATTAGAGGTATGATAAAACTAAAGTACAATGTCATTATTGTAAGAAGTTTGGGCATTTTGCTAACAAATAGTGGAAGAAGCAAGCAGATGTTGGAAAGTAGTCTGCACATATCACAAATGAGTCTGAGGATCATCAAAATGATGTGTTTTTGACATGTAATGTCACTCAGGAAATTGAATATGATATTTTGTTTTGGGATAGTGGTTGCAGTAACCACATGATTGGTAATAAGGATTTATTTTCATTTATTGACAATCGTATTCATTCTGAAGTAAAACTAGGAAATGACTGTAAGGTTACAGTTAATGGTAAAGGTGTAGTTCTAGTTTACACTAAGGATAATCAAAAACGAAATATTGATGATGTTTATTTTGTGCCTAGTCTAAAATGAAATCTTATTAGTGTTGGACAACTGATGGAGAAAAAGTACAGAGTGTTCTTCAAGAAGAAGGTATGTACAATCTATGATAAATTTCCCAGAAAACAGTCGATTGCAAGAGTAGAGATGACCAAAAATAAAATGTTTCCACTTGTTATGAGAAATGATTTGAGTGGTTCTTTGAATGCTTATAAAGATGGAAGTTTAGATGAATCTTAGTTATGGAATTTGAGATATGGTCATTTACATTTCGGTGGCTTAGATCTGTTACAAAAGAAGCAGATGGTAAAGGGGTTGCCCTGTATCTAGTAGCCTGTGAGATCTTGTGACAGTTGTATACTTGGGAAGCATCACAGAGAGAAATTTGTTTCGGTTGTTTTCTACAGAGCAAAAGATCCATTGGAAATTGTCCACACGGATTTGTGTGGACCTATGCAAACACCTTGTTTGAATGGTTGTGTTTATTTTATTACTTTTATTTATGATTTCAGTAGGAAGACTTGGTTGTATTTGTTGAAACAAAAATCTGGAGTGTTTGAAGTTTTCAAGAGGTTTAAGTCTATGGTTGAGAATGAGACTGGTCAAACCATTAAGATCTTGATGTCTCACAGAGGAGGTGAGTATAAACTGAATGAATTCATTGAGTTTTGTGTTTTTCATGGAATTAAAAGGAATTTTACTGCTCGATATATTCCACAACATAATGGAGTGGCTAAAAGGAAGAATTAGACCATCATGAATATGTCTCAAAGCATGTTGAAAGAGAAGCATCTTTCAAATGAATATTGGGGAGATGCGGTGGTTTTGTCTGTGTATATATTGAATAGAATTATGACCAAGACCGTGAGGAATCATGTACCTTAGGAAGCCTGGGACGGTAAGCCTTGCAATGTTTCTTATTTCATAATTTTTGGATGTGTAGCATATGCCCATGTACCTGACGAAATGAGGAGGAAGTTGGATGACAGAAGCGAGAAATGTATCTTTGTTGGATACAATGAAGAGTCTAAGGAATATAGACTCTACAATCCCATCACCAAGAAGTATGTAATCATCAGAGATGTTCAATTTAAAGAAGAGGAAGCCTAGAATGGATGTATTGATAAATCTATTTTAGAGGAAGCTGTGTTACCCTGTGAAGATGATGATGGAGCTAAGAAGACTAAAGGAGGTGGACAATTGGCTCCACATGCACATACGCCTGTAGAGAGAAGTCCTACAAGGGAAGCACCATATTTCATCATGTCTCAGTTTAGAATGCCCAGAACTCATGAGCATGGTGAGCCATCTCGACATGGTGGACATCAAACAAATTCACAGGTAAGTAGTGAATCAAATCCTAATTTAGCATCATTGAATAATAGATTTAAAGGTCAAAAGACTAGAAGCTTAAGAGAATTTTATGATCAAAATGAAGAAGTAGATCATATTTCAAATTTTGCATTAATGGCATGTGATCATGCAAGTTTTGATGAAGCTGCTAAAAAGGATGTCTGGATAAAAGCAATGGATGAGGAGATTGATTCCATTGAAAGAAATAACACTTGGGATCTTGCAGATTTACCTAAAGGTAAGAACAATATTGGTGTTAAGTGGGTTTATAAGACTAAGTTGAATTCAAATGGTCAAGTTGAAAAGTACAAGGCAAGACTTGTAGCTCAGGGGTTTAGTCAACAACCCTGCATTGATTACAATGAAACATTTGCTCCTGTAGCAAGAATTGGCACTATGAGAATGGTCTTAGCTATTGCAGATCAGAATAGATGGATCATGCATTAGATGGACGTTAATTTTGAATTCTTAAATGGATATTTGGAAAAAGAGGTTTATGTTAGACAACCTCCGGGTTATGAGATTGATAAGCATAAAGATAAAGTTTACATGTTAAGGACGGATTTATATGGACTGAAGTAGGCATCCAGAGTTTGGTATAGCAGGATTGATGAACACTTGATCAGTGTTGGATCCAACAAAAGTCCAAGTGAACTAACTTTGTATACAAAGGTAAACCAGAAAGGTAAAATTTTGATTGTCTATTTGTATGTTGATGACCTGATTTTTACTGGAGATCTATATGTAGATAATTTTAAAAATGCCATGAAAATAGAGTTTGAGATGACTAATTTAGGATTGATGAAGTATTTTCTTGGAATTGAAGTGGATTAATCTGATGATGGCATTTTAATTTGTCAAACTAACTATGCAAATGTAGTATCGAAAAGGTTTAGAATGTTGAATTGTAAACTAGCTGCAACACCTATGGAAACTGGTATTAAACTTAGCAAGTATGATGAGAGATCATATGTTTATCCAACTCTATATAAAAGGTTGGTTGGAAGCCTTATGTACTTAACAACAATGAGACCTGATATCATGCTGCTTGTAAGTCTGATTTGAAGATTCATGGAGACTCCGAAGTGTACTCATTGGAAAGCAAGAAAGAGGATCCTAAGATATGTTGTTGGAACAACTGACTTTGGTATCAAATACACATCAAGTTAAAACCTTGAGGTAATCGGATATACTAATAGTGATTTTGCAGGTTCCATTGATGACAGGAAAAGCACATTTGGGTATGTGTTCAGTCTTGGATATGGAGCGGTGGCATGGGTATCAAAGAAACAATCCATAATGACTTTATCTTCTACAGAGGCAGAGTATGTTGCAACAACAAAAGTTGCATGCCAAATTATATGGATGAGAAGAATCTTGAATGAATTATTGCATGAGCAGAATGGTGCAACTTAGATTGTCTGTGATAATAAATCTGTCATTGCACTGTCAAAGATTCACGTTTTTCACAAGAAAAGTAAGCACATTGATACAAGGTATCATTTCATTAGAGAGCTGGTAAATGGTAAATAAATTTATGTTCAGTTAAGAACAATTTGGACATATTTATGAAGCCTTTGGGAAATGAATTGTTTAAAACTCATATAAATAATATTGGGGTCTATAAGCTGTAATGCATTGTTTATAGTAATTTTGTTTTACATGTTTTAGTTTGTTTTTGTTCTAAAATGATTAAGAGGAAGTATGTCAGGATGTAATCATTTCTCACCGCCCGTGTAAATGGTGCATCGGTGGTCGTCCTTACTCTTCAAAACTCGAAGATTAACCACCAATCACTATTATGTCCCATATTACTTAAGAAGTGGTCGCCTTAACATTTCAAGGTAACTAGACAACATCATGGCCTTGATTAAACCTTTTAGAAGATCGAAGGGGAAATTTGTTAGTGTTTAAATACCACAGTTGAATTGTAATTGTAATTCTGAGACACACATGTAAGACTAATTTCATAAATTAGTGTTTAAATGACCCATATGAAACATTTACGAAAACTGTCGTCTTAGTAACAGAATGGTTGAATCTCCTACTCTGATGGACAGGTGGAGAATAACCGTCTTGGGGAAACCGGTCCTCTCTCTGCCTATAAAAGAACCTTCAATAATACCCATCAAGATCGATATGAAGGCGTATGGCAGCAGGGTAAGAGAGAGAAACTTGTTTTCTGTTCTGTTCAAGAAGTTTATTGAAGAGGGTTCGGTTCAGTTCTGTTTAGTTCTGTTGAAGAGGGTTCTGTGAAAACTCAATTTCCAGTTCAAATGGATCCAGGTATGAATGCAATTTATTTCGCTGTATTAAGAAAATCTTCTAACATTGGTATCAGAGCCTGCGTTTTCTTTCCATTAATTTTTATTTGACAAATGCGTGGGAATTGTAAGTTTACATTCCAGTTGATTTAATGTTGTAAGTAAATGGATCGAGTTTCTCAAGTTAGGAACGCCCTTATTTTGGCAAATGTTCACCCTGTTTAATTTTTGAAGGCTCATGTTTTGGAATCTGGAGTGATTGGAAAAATGGGTCGAACAGGGGGCTAATCAATTTTTGGGTTGGAGTATTTTTGGCTGGAGAATGAAACTCTAGTCAGTTGTTGTTCCATTTTTGGAACAGATTTTGGTTTATAAACATGTATACAATTGTACAAGTTCTTTGGTACCTCGTAGTCTTGTGTGTATGCTCAGATAAATTCAACATATTTATGTTATTTGATTTCTCAGTTCTGGAGAACACCTTTGTTTCGGCAATTGTTCACCATGTTTTATTTTTTTGAAGGCATGTGTTTTGGAGTGGCACAATAACATGACACTGAAATATTGGTTGCCAAAAGAGTTTTCCCACATGCTTTTGTTATGAACATTTATTTGTTTACTGAATTATTGTTGAAATTTTTGTAAACTAGTTCAGTGGATCTGATTTGGTTTTCATTTTTGTGTTGACATCACTCTGTTTAAACACATTGTTGTTGAATCAATATGCAGAGTCATTACATTGATTTAAGGTCTATATTAAGATACGGTTTGGTAGCCACCAAAGTGGTCCAACCGGAAAGACTCATAGATATTAAGTCAAATTACCGAAGTTTAGTACTTGTTTCCCCTTGTATTAAAATAAGAACTCTGCAAATCACAATTATTTAGTCACAAAAATATTAGGTTGGCCCAAAGGTGCACCAAATTTTTGAAGATTATTTAATTGGAGTAGGATGATTGATAGGTATTCACAATTGAGGCTAGTATAGATA
>JZKD02S0194731.1:741683-780715 GCA_000966675.3 Picea glauca | reverse complement strand
CTACTTTTATGAAATGGATCACATAATGTTGTTTGTCTTATTTGACACTTTGAGATCTTAATAAAGTTGTTTCTGTTTGATAAATCATGTTTTAAATGTGTACGTACATGTATGATAATAAATGCATAATGACAGGAATAGTCTCTGACAAGGGACATTATTGTTGGACCTTATGAAATCTCTCCTTGTTTACAGACTAATTTGGACAAGTTACTAATGTTGTGGTACATGAAAGGGACTATGTCATCTCATTGACATGGAACCATCATGACTCGCATTACTAAGTTGTTTAATTATATTATTATGATGACCAAACTGAAAACCAAGATGAATATGACTTATGGCGCACCTAATGTTTACTCTGTTAAAATCTAACATTAAGTTATCATATGTTTCAAGTGGGAGAATGTAAGACTAATTTCATAAATTAGTGTTTAAATGACCCATATGAAATAGTTACGAAAACTGCCATCTTAGTAACAGAATGGTTGAATCTCCTACTCTGATGGACAGGTGGAGAATAATCGTCTTGGGGAAACCGGTCCTCTCTCTGCCTATAAAAGAACCTTCAAGAATACCCATCAAGATCGATCTGAAGGCGTATGGCAGCAGGGTAAGAGAGAGAAACTTGTTTTCTGTTCTGTTCAAGAAGTTTATTGAAGAGGGTTCGGTTCAGTTCTGTTCAGTTCTATTGAAGAGGGTTTTGTGCAAACTCAATTTCCAGTTCAAATGGATCTAGGTATGAATGCAATTTATTCCGCTGTATTAAGAAAATCTTCTAATAATAGACAAGAAGCTTGAAAGCACATTGAAGATAATTTTTCATTTTGTATTTGGAGATGTTCTCTTTGTTTTTTTATTAAGTTTATAAAATTTCTAATTTCTTGATTGGATTAGTTATATTGATTTTAATTTGATTAAACAACTATTTGGTTTTACCGATTGCGAACCCAGCGCCACATTTATTTCTAGTTTATTTGTTGGAGAGCTTGATTTTAAAAGCACATTGAATAAAAGGTTGTTATTTCACATTCAAAATTTACTTGTTAAAAGTACATAAAGTTCTTTACTCTCAAAACCCCAAACCCGAAGTGGTGGGCCCAAAGCTTATTCCGTTGAGTGCTTTTGTTTTACCAAAACACCGAAACCCGAAGTGGGAGGCCCACAGCTTGATCTCATTTTGTAATTCGGCAATCAGCGTTGTATTTTGTTTTTGTATCGAGCGCTCCGTTTTTCACATCAAGCCAAACACCATCTCTTGGATCCTCTAGTACCACGACAACATTTGTGACCTCATCCTCACTCGTTTGGTGCCATACCCTTCCGGAAGCATAATAATTCCACGCGATTATAACCTGTTCATTCATAAAGAGAAATCATAAACTGTACACAATTTGCTATGGTTAAACATTTTTATAACTTCTTGTTTTTTTTCCCTCCACAAACATCTACTGAACATTTTATTTTCCCTCCGTACTTTTCGCACACGCCACCCTTACTCTATGGCTCTTACAACCTCAGCGAATCCACCATACACCCTTACAGAAGGAAGGGGCTGCAAAGGATGTTCCTAAAGGCCCTACCTAACTCACTTTAGCCAGTTGCGGGGCAACAAGGAACCTAGTATTGCCACCCTTACTTCTGTTGTCCTAGCTTTCTTTGTCTCGTCTACCAGTTCCCCTGTTGTTGGTGGATCTACAGGGGGTTATACAGGGCTGGCCGGTTCAGTATGCCCAATCCGTCTACAGGGATGTCGTTGAACTGCCGGTGGGTATCGAGATTCTAGGGTGTAGGCTCATGCAATCTGCCACTAAGTGTGTGACCTCACCTTGTCTTGGGTGGCTCAAGACTCTCTAATAGGGTGAGTGACGATCGTTACAAAAGAACACCCTCCCCTCCCAGCAACGAGAGTCCATCGAACATGACCCGCAGACCAAGTCTTCTATCACGATCCATATGAATCCGTTATTTTCCACCTGTATGTCAGTTTTTCTTATTTTCCATGTAAATAATATGTTATTTTATGTTTTATTTAAGAACCCCACAGACCTCTACATATTCAAATAAATCATCAGCTTCTGGAAATCTGGTTCATATAAAGTCAAAGACTCTGTGGAATGAATGCATCGATGTCAAAGAATACAGGTAAACGTTATGAAATAAATATTTCATTCTCATTTATTGCCAGTAAGACATTCTCATATATTCAATATAGTTTTCAGGAATTAGTTTTAAAAGAGAAAATTATTTGTTAATATGTATTACAACACCTCTTTATTCGATCTTTTCTCTATGATTGCAGAAACAAGCCATGCCCCACCCTGACTGAATTGCTTCCATGTCGCCCCACACAGGGTGAGTTGTGATTGCCACAACCAAAATGAGATGTGCAAATAACTATTTTAAAAGTTTGAATTATTGAGGACTGACATATGCGAGCTTGTGTAGAAAATAGTCAATGTTCTTGGTGGGATGCCAAAGATGGCACGACCATTACTCTTAGAAGTATTTCTTGTGCACCCACTGATCGTTCATTCCCCAACTTCTATGTTTTGTAGGGGAAGCGAGATGTTGCAGGTAACATTCTATTCCCTTGACCTCACATAATACACAAAAAGAAACAAAATTGAAAACCTTGGCATTTGAAATTCGGAACCTTAGCATTAATTCACCTTGTTTGTTGCATACAAAGTTTATTTAGTTTCAATCCCTCTCTTTCCTATATTTGAGAATCCTCTTGCCAAATAAAAGGTCAAACAAAAAGCCTTCGATAAATTAATGGATAAATTAACTAAAAAAAATTAAAAAATGTACAAATTAACCAAAACTTTATGTTAAAACATGGAAAAATCATGAATTCATGTGCATGATTAATAAAAATGTTCAAAACCGTTTACTATAGTCCCTACTGGATAAGGGAAAGTACTAATAAGAATATAAAATATTACAAAAAAGTCAAGAGTTAACCATATTGTTTTATATCACATAAAGATCTCAATTTTGTGTTTCCCCTTTATCCCATTATGTGAGACACTTCTTGAATCCCCCTCTCACGAGAGGGATTGTAAGTGTAGAATGATAATATTATATCCCATTCTTTGAGACACTTCTTGAATTTCCCTCTCACGAGAGGGATTGTAAGTGTAGAATGATAATATTTTGAATTTTCATAGAGAATGTATCAAATCACCTACCATTGGTTCTTGAGATGTTTCTCAACATTGGTTGCGTGTAGTTTCTTTTTAATATGTAGATTCCTAGCTATTTTAGGATAGAAAGGATTGATGTTGAATGAATTTAATACAATACACATATGATTTTTTTTAACATTAAAATGACTATGCATGGGATAAATCTTGAGACTCAAAGTTAGATCATTTTAGGAGCTGCAGTAGTTGACATAAAGTCTCTTATGATTAATATAGGTGTACGCTCCTGATTAACTATCCTCTACACTTGTCGAGACCTTGGTTTCTACCACTGAATCCTTCATACGCGATTCGAGAGAGGATTCAATTCAACCCTTCCTTTTGCAATCGCTCTTAATTTCGTGGCAGTGGTTTGGTATGTGAAACATCCAACTTAATTCATGGAGGAATGTCAGGTTTGATCTCCACGGTTCAACGAATACAAGTGTTGGTCGGATCTATTGACAATCGATGACAAAGTACATTYTGGTTACTTGCGAGGTTTAATGTTTCAAGGCCCAAAATATTCGAGCTTCCGACCCAATCCCTACTCTTCGCGTCTTCTCTGTAGCAGAGCGCGCCTCTTGGTGTGAAGGCACCACTGCAAGTGGCACAATTTTTAATAATGCTAAGCTAACATTTATTTCGAACCCATTAAACAAGTGGTGCTTTCTCTAACAGACTTAGATTTCTTCGCTTTATGGTTGCTCGACTTCATTACATAGAGTGTTTCAAATGAGTGTTCGGTCTGGCTCCCGAGGTGAAATATCCTCGCGTTGGAAATACATGCATCCTGATAAGTCCGAGACTCTGAATTCCACATTGGCCTCCCTACTTCTCGTAATCCCTATCTGTTTATAAGTTTTTAAAAGTCTTTAAGTCTAATAATTCAGAGAGTTACCCTTCGTTTGTATTTACAGGTGGAACTTAACTATTAAGTCCTTGGGTTTTTAAAACAGATTGTGGTGCCTGGGTTTCGTTGCTCGACTTTATCCTAACTAGAGTTCACAAATGATACCCATGGTAAGTGTTGAAAACACTCTGTCATATTTATAAATGTCTTTGTCACTAGTTAGTTTAATGTGTTAACAATTTTTGTTTCTATTGGCATGTATTCTTGATTATTGCGCTTCCTTCCTCTTTCTCGGAAAAATGGCTTGGATTCTACACGCCCAAGTACACACAACTTAATGTCTTTGGTGTATTTATCCGGGGTTTTCTAAAGGGTTTCAAGACTGATATTCCTTTAGGCACTTTTGAAATATTTGTGTGAAACAGGGATTGGATTTCAACCCAGAAGGAACTCAGATTCCTTTCCTGAATCTTTTTAGAAATAGTGTAACAGAGTCTAGAGACTCTGTAAAATTGAACATTCTTGTAAAGTGGAGTTTAATAATGTACAAGTTTTATTTTAAGGATTTCCTCTTAGGTTTAAAATATAACATTGGTTTATCTATAAGATTCAGCCTTCTTGCATAATGTTATATAACAAGATTTTTACACAGGAAGTCCCATTGTACATTATCTATTTTCTTTTGCATACAATGTACTATTATACTTTGTCGATTATTTTATTTTTCTGCATGCAAATGTACTGTTATATTTTGTTGATTTTTTATTTCTTTTGCATGCAAATGTGCTGTTATACATTAACAAATTATGTTGTATTAATTTAAGCAAAAAATTATGAGATTATTTCTTCCTGTCAGATATACATATATATAGAAATGCAGAGTTTATTATAGTCAGTTTGTCGTAAAATTCCTATTAAAATATACATACTTATATAGAGTTTAATCCTTTCGATATTATCATAACTCTACTTGTTATTAAAAGGAACAATTTGTTAGATAAGTATTGAGTATATATACCCATAATGTATTACCAACCAATGCATTCCGATTTTTCTCATTTGTTTATTGTTCGATAAAAAATATGCACATAGATTGTAATGTTTCTATTTTAAATATTTACCATAGTTCAAATTCGATGTTTGAGCATTAATAGTATATTGGTTGTCTGATTCTTCTAGACGATTCTTAGGAAGTCTATACTATTTTTAATGCATAGTAAAAACAAAATGTGTGATAATATACAGTGAAATTCTAAGTCAGAAATGAATTACTCAACATTAGACTTCTAAATAAATAGGAATCGAAATTTAAATTTTTCCTTTCTCTGCATATAAAATATACACGATATATACCACAATATATATAAATGAACAACATTATTATTGTTTATCTTCATTTCGTAACTCTAATTCCTATATAGACATTATCATTGCATATAAATAGAAATTAGAACCTGAGTAGAATTCCCAATGAAGAAATGAAGGCGACAAATAATCTGAAGCTCGTTGTTACTCCCAACCTTTATCCAAAACATCCAATACTACTTTCTCTGAATACCTCCGAGTCTGATCACTGATCCACACTGATGAAGACTAAGTTATTTTTCCTACAACACTTCCTCTTGAATATCACACATTTCGATTCTATGGTATTCTTCTGATTCATGTGAGCATCCTGCTAATTTATTGTGAAGTCTTTTTATCCACTTTGCCTAGGTATTTTTGTCATTAATGAGCCACCTGCTCACTCTAATCACACTTGAGTTTTGACCATAGTTTCTTTGAATATGTTTCCTTGTACCACTTGACTTCGAACAAAGTTTCTTCCACTTTTTTTTATTTTTTATTAAAGAATATTTAAATGTATTACAATTGCTTTGACAACCTTGGTCAATTTAAATAAATTCAATGGTTCAAATGTATAAATAAATAAAAAAATCCTTAATAATTAAAAAAACTGGGATATTAGATACATCTCCCTTAAAGTTTAACATCAACCTTGGTGTTATTCAAGGTCTTTCAAGTCCTCTCAAAAAATAATTAGATATGCATGTCGCATATGACTCTCCCACTCTCAATTAGCTTCCTCGGTACTAAAGTGTGTCCACTGCACCTTTACCTTCAAGATAGAACGATTCCGAAGAATAAACTCTCTTTTATAGAGAATGCACTACACTTCCACATGGAATTCACCTTTGGGTTCTACCTGTATGAAATCCCAATCAACCACATAAGTAACATCATGCACATACATTTTTATTAAAGAAACATGGAAAACAAAGTGTACCTTTTATAGAAGATGGAAATGCCAACTTATAGGCATGTTAGGATCCAAATACTCAAAATATCATAAAATAACAGAGATACACACTATGTACAAAATGTGAATGTGGAGAACAACTCCAATATAGATAAGTTACAAAATAAATCCTTAAAGAATAAGGGAACCCCCTCTAACTAACCCAATATCATTCATACTTCATAATTAACCTCCCAATAATGAATACATGATCTCTTATATATAGCTATTCACAATTGCACATGAGACCCCTTTATCACTAGGACGACCCTATTACATATGTATTTACACATTACATGTACATTTAGGCCCATATATTCCCCCCCCTTGCGATCATATCATATGCATTTAGCCATATATATGCCCCCCTTGGGTCATAACATAGTACCCTCATTCAAAAATATTTGTCCTCAAATCTTTGCATTTAAAGGCTTCACACGTGATGAAGCCAAGTAATATAATTTTTTTATGTTTCTGCTTTCTTCATTCCATTTTTGATGATCTATCCATCCAAAATCAATTATTTTTGGTCTTAATCCTTGGTGTCTAGTTGTTGAATAATTTTCTTTCCGTTGATTCCATGTATTTTTGTTGAAGCTTCTCCAATTTATAGTCGTTGTTGGTCTCTCATAATATCTTTTTGAATAGTATTTTGGTGATTCCTTGTTCCATGAATATTTACAAGTATTCCATCTTCTTCCTTCTTAATGTTGATATTCTCCTTCTTGTCTTCCTTGAAATGTTTCTTGGTAATGAGGGTATCAATATGGTTTCACATTTGATGGTCTCCCTTCCCTATACACATGTATTTCATCTATCTTCTTTTCAGTGACAATGGAATCCTTGATCATCTTTGTTTGGTATTTGATTACTCTATCCTTCAAGATAATACCATCATATTTGGTATGTACATCCTCTAGATGGATTTCAACTTCTTCAAGTATCTTCTGTTGATCTTCTTGAATCTTGTCTTATTTCTCCTTTTGAAGCTGCAATGTGATACCATATACCAAATTTTGACGTCCTTCTTCAATTATGGCTTGCATTTCTGAATTTACATCATTCGTATTTAAGGATTCCTCAACCTTCTTGCAAATTTCCTCTTGCAATATTTTGGTAGATTCTTCATACAAGATTCTTCTTTCTTCTTTATCTTGACAATTCTTGTTTTCATCTTTCAATGACTTAACCTCATCCAATAGTTTTTTATTATGGCTTCGTAATTTACATATCTCTTCATCTTTATTTTTCAAATATTCTCTTGATTTATCTTTTTTCCAATTTCCTTTGCTAGTCTTTTCTTTCTTTAGGTTCTTAAAATCCTTAATGAGTGATTCATTAAGGGATATTATCTTAGATAGATCCTCACCATTCTTATTAATATCTTCTTTTCATTCTTTTAATTCATCTTGAATTCTATACATTTCCTCCATTTTTGTATCTCTAATCCATTTATGTGAGAAGATTTTTTCAAATTCTTCTCATGTGTAGTGCCATCTAGTATTTTGATCAACACTCATCCACCACTTCCAAGAATCATCGAAAAAATAATATAATGTTTTCCTATGAGTCATATTATATTATTTTACCAACCTCAAACATTCCATAGGATTGATTTCATATTTATCTTCATCTTCTATAAATTTAGGCATTTCCATTGATTCTTAATTCAGGTCTAATCTTAGCTCTCAATTAACAACCTCAATATATTAAGGATAAATATCTCAATTAGTTGTAATACTTTTTCCAATATGCTCTTCTATGTGTTATCTTTCCAATGGATTTTGAATAAGATGAATCCGACATTCCAATCAAAAGTTATGATAGTTTTAAGTGAACATACCTTCAAAACCCTGATTTGGAGTCTCTCTTCCTAGCCGACCTTAGTTATGATGTATATCTACAATTTCGGCCTTTATTAGTATGAAATTGCGACCTGTATTACTCTGAAATTTCTTCTCTGCAATTCCACAAGTTTGAAATTTTTTTTATGTGCCAAGTGAAAGTTATGGTAACTTCACCCCACCTTCCTGATGTTTGTCCTTTCCAGGAGAAAGAAATTGTACATCGTTCCTCGTGTACAACAATATATATAAACTTATGAAAATTGTACCCAAAATACTATGTCTTGTCCATTGTTCAATGCAACTCGTCTCATTCAATTTGGATTATCAATAAATAAGTTATGTTATTTTTACCTGGAACACCTATTTGAGACTAGTCAATAGAACTAGTCAACTACCCTATCTTTCACAGGGTGTATCTACAAAAGAAGGATAACCCAGAAACTAGAATGTTTATCAAAGATACCTTGATAAATTCTGTAAATATTCTATGGATTTCAGGGTCTGAAATGTTACATAAAAATGTTTATAGTGACAATACCATGATGACTAAATTCAGGATGATTCCATAACCCTATCTTACAAAGACTATATCTCAGAAAGTATAAGGCCTCGAGAGCTGAAACTTTATCCCCACGTACCATGATCCACCTGATAAATATACTCTAATGGATTCCATCTGACATGTCGTATAAAAAAATTTATAGCAAAAATTCCAAGGTGTCTCATATGTAATATTGAAACCCCAAGACCTTGAGCTATGATACCAAATGTTATGATCCAAATACTCAAACTATCATAAAATAACAAAAGACACACCATTTACAAAATGTCAATGTGGAGCACAACTACAATAAAGATAAGTTACAGAATAACTCCTTAAATAATAGGGGAGCCCCCTCCAAATAACCCAATACCATTCATACTTCACAATTTACCTCTGAATAATGAATACATGATCTCTTATATATAGCTATTCACAATTTCACAAGAGGCCCCTTTATCACTAGGACAACCCTATTACATATGTATTAGGATGACCCTACTACTCCAAGTAATTGGATTTTTACATTTTCATCCATAAAGTATTTCAAAAGGACTTAATTTCATTGAAGCATGAAAATGATTGTTATAAGAAAATTCAACAATATCTAAATACTCTTCCCATTTACTAGGATTATCAATTACATACATTTTAAGCATATCTTATAATATTTGTTTTACCCTTTCAGTCTTCCTGTCTGTTTTCATATGATAAGAAGTACTAAAGTTTAATTGGGTATCAAAACCTTTAAACACATCTTTCCAAAATGTACCTGTGAACTTAACATCTCTATCATAAACTAGGCACACCATGTAATATGAAAATTTCCTTCATAAAAATATCAGTAATATTATAGCTTTATAAGTGGACTTAATAGGAGTAAAATGTTTTTCCTTGATTAATTTATCAACAACAACCATGATAGAATCATTCTGTTTATTATTTTTAGGTAATTATCATATAAAATCCATACTAATAACCTCCCATTTCCATTTTGGAATAGGTAGAGGTTGTAGTAAGCCTGGTGGGTGTTTGTGCTCAGCTTTTACCTACTGACAGTCCAAGTATCTTTCTAAATATTATGTTACTTCACTTTTCATGTTTGGTCAATAAAATTCGTTTCTTAGCATACTAATCATTTTCTTGTACCCACGGTGTCCAAAATATGGTTTTTTATGCAATTTATTCAATATTAACAATTCTATTTCATTTGAATTAAGTATGTATAATCTATTATTATACAATAATAATCCATTTATGCTTATTCTGAAATCTCATTCTTCATTTTTTGCTTCGCCTTCCATTATTTTTCATTTAAAAACTTTATATTTGTCATCTTTTTCTGTGGTCGTTCTGATATTTTCTTCCAAATACGTCTCATAACTACTACTTCCAGCCATGTAGACTAAATTTTAATGACGACTTAAATCATCTACAATTTTATTTTCTTTACCTTTAATATGCTTTATTTCAAAATCATATTCACTTAAAAAAAACAAGCATTTAGCTTGTCGAGCATTCATATTTTTCTAATCAAACACATATTTTAAATTAATATTATCCATGGATGATTTTAAGGATGGAATTTTATTTTAAAATGTAGAAACCTTGACGAATCTTATTAATCCTTCATATTCCAACTATAAAATATTTGATGATATTTTTGTAATAATATTTAAATTTCTAAGGATTCTATATAAGTAGTATAAAATTTTGGCGATTCTAAAGGTAAAGTAATTTTATCCTATAGAATTTGGGTGAATCATTTTTAGAATAGAGAATATCTGTTTGGGAAAAATCATGGAAAATTAGCCCATGAGGGAAATTTAGCCTCTAAAATCATCCATGATATTATTCGACACCAACAAAAATATTATTCCTATAAGATAATGTCGCCACATCTTAAGGGCATGTGTGATATCCCCAAAAATATAATATTTTTGAAATTTAAATCATTGGAAATTTATTCCATTTTGAGTAATTTCGAATTTGGAAAATTTTTGCCATTTATGGCAATTCCAAATTTTGAATTTAATAATTGTAATTAATTAACATGACTGTTGGGTAGAGACCTGATTTGATGCAACTAACTATTTGACTATGACACTTTTATGAAATCAAAATATTTTATATTAATTGCAGGAGGATAAATGGAACAACAATGTTGAATTTAGCTAACCATGACTCCATGAGTGGGGAACATGTTGGAACTACCCCTAGGTTGATTGTTACAAGTGGAAAATCAGTGATTTGGCCATTGCCAGCCCCTAAAAATCAAAGATTTAGAAACCTACGAAAATCCCCAAGCGAGAGAAAAAGGCCTGGGCAAAATTGATAAATAGCATATGTGAGGAGGCAGGATGCTGCAAAGTATGTGGAGAAAAGAGACTATGGATTTTCCCTGCTATTATGAGCACTGCTGAGTAAGTGTGAGGCAAGAGGATAACTGTTGGAATTGTGGACATTACTGAGGAGGAGTCTTCCAAATTCACCCTCATGGATCCATGGTCAGGCTAGGGGGTGAGTCGGGCAAGAAATTTTGGCTACCTATTCTACAGTTGGGAGGAACGTGGTTGTTCCCTATGCCTTCCCGCAAAACTAGTTCAGATATGTTGATCTACTCCTTCTCTGTGTTAAATAGTCATTTATAATGGTGATATGTATATGTTAATTCTGTATTGAAGTACTTCTACGAGAGAAATCTGTTGTGTCATAATCCATTTTTGTAATAGGAAAAACTTGTTGGTTTGTAATCATTTACCGCTTTATGATGGTGATTCGGTGGTCGTCTTGAACCTTCAAGATGTGAGGGTTCACTGTCAAGGAGTGGTCGCCTTAGCCTTTGCAGGCCACCAAATACCATCACCGCCCTGATTTCATTTTTCCTAAGGTCGAAGGGGAAAGTTTTGTTCCCCTCAATACTTGAATCATATTGTAATTCCAGACACAGAGGATGAGATAGCTTGAAAGCATTTCCTGAACTGATTTGGTTATTCCCTGTTTTGGAGGTTAGCTCTGCGATTATGATTTTCGGTTATTGATTTTGTAAAGTCATTTTATTTCTTGATAAATTCATTTTTTTTCGCAAACACACTAACTATTTGTTTTTACCAATTATGAACCTGGTCATTTATTTATTCCGAGTTTATTTGTTGGAGCATGTGATTTTAAAAAGAGATTAAATACAAAATTGATATTTCGGCATTCGGGACTTGCTTGTTACATATCTACGGAGTTCCTTTGCTTTACCAAACACTGAAACCCGAAATTGTTGGGCCCACACCCTAATCTCATTTCCCAATTTGGATTTTATTATTTCATTTTGTTTGTACGTCAGGTGTTTGTAAACCCTAAAATTCTGAACCCCGAAACCTCAAACCCTAAAACTCTAAAGTGTTGGTCCCACATTCCATTCACATTTTTGCATTTCGGGAGTTATTGTGTGTTGGTGTTTGGCATTTGAAATCGTGAAATCTTGCACCCCGAAACCCTGAAGTGGTGGTCCCACATTCCATTCACATTTTCACAATTCGGATGTTGTTCTATGTTGGTGTTTGGCATTTGAAATCGAGAAATACCGAACCACGAAACCCCGAAGTGCTGGGCCCATAGTCTTTCCACATTTCATGATTCGACAAACAGTGTGGCATTTTTTTTTTTGTGTTCGGCATTTGTAATCACCGAAACCCGATTGACCTCTATTTTTTCACAAAACTGTAGGAACATAGTAGGAATTATTGTTATAGGATGAACTCTAATACTGTAATGAATGGACTGGTAGAAGCGATGGAGGATCTTCATCCAGGATAGAGGTAGAATAGAAATAACAGATCATATTACAAGTCACTGTGTACAGGGCATGAAAAGTACCAAAATTATTGTATATGAAAGTATTAAACTAATTAAGCAGATTTTTAGCACGATTTTTTCTAAGAGTTTTTCTTGCCATGAGGTCATACACCTTTAAGTATTCAAAATTTCATAATTAGACTATTTTTTTAATGACATAAACTATAGAAAACAAGGTGGGATCCTTCGAGTTAACTATGCTTGATGTGTAAGCTATCGGTGTGTAAGAATGAGACCCAAGTTAGGTTGATATACTTGCATGTTTATATTTTCTATAAGTAAAGATGCAAGACCGTAGCATGCAACTGAGCTTTCCAATTATTAAACCAGAATCAAGATGAAACTATACCTATGATAGTGCATTGCTCTATATATATTTAGAGAAATCTACAGCTATGCACATACTTATAGGTGGAAATAAGTACAAATGTTAATGCAGAGTTAAAGTGAATTTCCTATAATAAGAATGATAATATACGCCTTTATACACACACATAGCAGACAGTCAAAATGCCTACTAGTCTAGCAATCATGAAGATCTAACCTTGCAATTAAAAGCATAATTAAATGTGCAGAACTGATTACTTTGACAATCCGAGACCCCTTGTCCTTCCAACTCTCGGTCGCTGAAAAACCGAAAAGGGCTTAACGATTCTGGATCACCCTTAGCCTTCGTCCACATGACCACCACTCTATGACCACACGCTTAGCATCAAAGCACTACCAGCTTTTCATGATTCAGGGAATCACGATGCAAGCGTTCCTTTTGTTCTAGGTCCTTCGAACTCTCGGACCCTGAAATGTCGAAATCTCCCCCTTGAGAGATCATCGATCCAAATTCCTCTTGAACTGATGACCACAATCCCACTCGATCAATGATCCACAACCTTCTGAGATTTTCCCTGAAACTTGACCACTCGCCACGTGTCCTCCTTGATGAATGGTGTCGATCGTTTCAAAATTTCGTGAGCCAGGATTTCACAATGCAGTGACTCCAAAATCACTTACCGCTCCAAACCCTGAACTCCGAAATAACGAAATTCAATAACTTAGAGTGTTGGAAGACACTCGGCCTTAATCTCCTTGCTGCTCTGCAATATCCAACGACTCTCGCAACTTCGACACTTCTTCCAGGAAGTGTTTCCACCGTTCATACAGCTCCTCTCCTGGGGCGCTTCTAAGTGCTTAAATCAATCGTAACTTGGTGCGATCCTATGGCTCTCGAGATTTCAGCACTTCTCCCCGAAGTGTCTCCACCATTTGTTTCAACTCTTCTCCTATGCGACCACCCAGAGGTTACACTGTGTGCGCCCAGATCCTTTCTATGAACCTCAAGGGTTCCTTTGACCTAAGTTTAGATATTGCCTATATACATATAAGTATGTTGGTGTAGTTTGAAAGTTAAAGGAAGTGATATAATTATCGAAAGAATTGATCCACTTAAGATTTTATGTTCAAAGTAAACTAGACTAGTGTAATAATGTCATTATGGACAGAAATGTATCTTACCTTCTCTTAAATTCTAAAGCTTAAACGAAATTGAATTATGTCATAGATTTATTTTTTTATGGTGACTTTGAGGTACATTACATATAGTATCAGAGAAAAAGCTACAACATTGGGCCTGAACAGGGCCACATTAGCTACTTAGTATACATTCCGATGTATGTAAAACTAATAAATCTTATGGTTTCAAACAGAAATTCCTTTCTGTTTTTTTTTTGTAAATTATGGCAGCTTAGAGGGTGCAGATATCAGGATGGAAGGAAATCCATAGCAAGAACCTCTGGGAGATCCAAGACAGAACAATGATGGAAGCTCACCCACGGAGGTGTTGGAAACAATGAGGAAACTTATTGTTGAACTACATGTTTTCAAGGCCGACAATGAAAAATTGAAGAAAGCACAGCAGGAACAACAAGAGATAAATGAAGTCTTGTTGTGTAGTATAGTAACCAAGAAAATCCCAAAAGACTATAACCATGATAGAGAAGTCAACAAAAGGGCCTCCAAGAATTCTGAACTAGAAATGGAAGAATGAGGTAGTTCGTCTGAAGGCACACCTTCAACTGAGGACAAAACTAAACCAAACAGAAAGAGAAAACAAGTAGACCACCTTGAAGGAGAATTTAAAAATATTAAACCAGCTACCTTTGATGGAGAATCCAGGACAGGAGAAGAAGCTGAGGCATCGTTGTTCGACATCAAAGAATACTTCCAGATCTACAACTATTCTAGCAACATGAAGGTCAGAATGGCCATCTACAATCTAAAGGGGAAGGCCAACATTTGGTGGCAGGACCTGAAATTGGCCAAAGGCCTAAAGGAGAAACAGTTGTAATGGTCTGACTTTAAGAAGTATTTCATGAAACAATACCTTTCTGAAAGCTATTATGAAAGGAAGACGAAAGAATTTTATGAGCTACGACTCAAACAGATGAAGATGAAGGACCTTATAAATAAATTCTTGTAACTACTAAGGTTAATATTGTACATACGAGAGGATAAGGTAAAAATCCAGTGATTCTTAAGCTATTTACCACAAACCTACCGAGATAGAATTGAGTTTGACAGCCCCAAATCCTTGAGTGAGGTATTCAGGAAAGCACGAATGTGCTATGACCAGTATAAATAGCAGGTAGAGTTTCCCAAGACCTAGAAGGATAAGAAGCAATACCGAATGAACCAGTGGATGAAGGGATACCAGCCAGCTCCTTACCAGAATGCATAAAAAGGTTTCCCAAGGAAATATTTTTACTCCAATCATCCGAATAAGCAAGGTAACAGTAAACTAGTAAACCTGGGAGTGAAGAAGTCTGGGGATAAATCCCGCGAGCCATTAAAGTGTTGGGAGTGTGGAGAGCCTCATCTAAGGAGGAATTGTCCACATTTAATTGTAGCAAACATAAATGTTTTTCACAATTTGCAGGAAACCTTGACAGTGGGAGATGTGGGTAGAAGTCTACATTGGATAAATGCAGCCATAGATGGTCGACAAGCTGACCACTAGTCCTCAGTTGTAGAAATCGAAGGTAAAATCAATGACACTCAAATTTTTGTCTTAATTGACCCTGTAGCTACGTTAAGTCATATTACACCTGATGTAGTAGATTCGCATAAACTTAAGAAACTGAAGCATGCAAAATCATGGCTTGTAAAACTAGCAACATGCACTAAAAGGAAAGTATTTGACTTTATTTCTGATCTTGAGTTCATCTTAGATGGTCAAAATATAAGGACCAATTTGAACATCCTAGTACTAGGATCTTATGATATGATTATCTAGATGGATTGGTTGGAACAACACAAAGAAGTACTAGACTATTATACAAAGATACTTAGCTATAAATATAATTTTGGGACTGTTAGAATAGCCTAAGGCATACGGAAATCTGTATCAGTCAGACAAGTTTCAGCGATGCAACAAAAGAAATGTATTAGAAAGGGATGTCAAGTTTACGCCATCCAAGTGACGAATCTATTAGAAAAAGAAGATAAGCCCAAGTTAGAAGAATTTTTTGTCCTACGTGAATTTAGAGACATGTTTGTGGATGAGATACCAGAATTACCTCCTAGAAGGGAAATAGATTTCTCCATAGAGTTACTACCTGGATCAGCCCCTATATCAAAAGCACCCTACCGAATGAGTCTACCAGAACAAACAGAATAAAAAATACAATTACAGGAATTGTTGGACAAAGAGTATATTAGACCGAGTGTCTCGCCATGGGGAGCACCGGTCCTCCTTGTAAAAAAGAAATATGGTACGATAAGACTACGTATTGATTATACACAACTGAACAAAATGACCATTAAGAACAAATACCCCTTACCTAGGATAAATGATCTGTTCAATCAAGTTGGTGGGGCCAAGATCTTTTCAAAATTGGATTTACGATCCGGTTATCATCAAGTTAGGATAAAGGATGAGGACATAAAAAAAACATTTTTTCGAACAAGATACAAATACTACAAGTTTGTAGTCATACCTTTCGGACTCCCTAACGCACCAACCACATTTATGTGCTTGATGAACAACATTTTCAGTCAGTACTTAGACAAGTTCGTAGTAGTATTTATCGACGATATTATGGTCTATTCTAAAATGGAGGAGGAACATGATGAACACTTAAGAATAGCTCTCCAAACATTAAGGAAACACAAACTATACGCAAAATTTGACAAATGTGACTTTTATAAAAAAGAAATGCAATATTTAGGACATGTCATTTCCTCAGAAGGTATTGTCAGAGACCCGGAAAAGATAAAATCCATTATGGAATGGCCAGTACCTAAGGATGTGGTAGATATCCGATCATTCATGGGAATCACAAGATATTATCCCATATTTATAGAAGGGTTTTCCAAGATATCCTAACCTATCACATCATTACAAAAAAAGGGACCAAGTTTATCTCGTCGCAAAACTGTCGAGACAGTTTTAACAAGATGAAATAATTATTGACATCGGTGCCCATTTTGAAGGTAGCAGACCCAGATAAAGACTTCAAAGTATGTGTTGATGCAAGTAAAGAGGGACTAGGTGGTGTTCTAACTCGGGAAGGGCACGTGATTTGTTATGAGTCCCGAAAATTAAAAGAACACAAGTGAAATTATGTCACTCATGACTTAGAATTGGCAACAATAATACATGCCTTAAAAATGTGGCGACACTATATAATGGGCAGAAAATTCCTAATATTGACGGATAATAGTGTGGTGAAATATCGGTTTAACCAACCAGACCTTAATGCAAGACAAGCAAGGTGGCTAGCCTTCCTGAGGGAATTCGACTTCGAGGTTAGACATATCAAGGGTAAGGAAAATAAAGTAGCAGACACTTTAAGCAGAAGATTCCATGGGTTATTTGAGATAAATATCAGTAGGGCAGAAAGTGATCTGGAACAAAGAATAAGGACGACAAGTATTAACAAAAAATATTACACTAAGGTGATGGCAGAATTTCAAAACATTGTTGCAAACTCAGATAAACCAGATCTAAGTATGGACAAGAAGGGACTATTACGATTTAAAAATAGACTTTACATACTAGATTCAGTAGAGTTAAAATTAACTATTTTAGACGAAGTGCATAAGAAACTGTATTTTGGCCATCTAGGTTACCAGAAAACAATAATAGCACTCAGAAAACTATTTTAGTGGTGTAATGTGAAGGGAAAAATAGCAGAGTACTTGGCTAGGTGCCAATATTGTCAGCAGGTTAAGGCCGAGCAGCGGCACCCAGCCGACCTATTACAGCCATTACCAGTACCAGAATGGAAATGGGAGACTATATCACTAGACTTTATAACAGGTTTGCCTAAAACTTAGAAACAAAATGATTCTATAATGGATACACCTTGATAGGTGTGGTCCCTAGAGAAAGACGCAGCTTGGAGCTAGGGATTGCCCACTTTGTTCCAGATAGGCCATTACAATGGGATCCACAGGCACACAAATAACAAAAATCAAAAACCAAATGGGGAAGATCCAGGGGAAGGGGGGTATAGTCTTTGCCTAGCATAAGTCTTTAAACTTCACACATATGAACTGATGCTCAACATATGATGGATTAGACCACTAATGAGGTAGGACCTTTAGGCTTCTCTTACGTACCTTTAGGAATTGAAGTGATTGATCAACGGGCGGTAATCGATAAACTCAGTAAGTCTGCACACTTTATTCCTGTAAAGTCTACTTTTAAAGCTATAAACATTGCTGAAATATTCATGAAATAAATTTTTAAACTGCATGGTATTCCTAAAATGGTGGTTTCAGATAGAGACGTAAAATTTACATCCCCTTTTTGGAAGCAATTGTTTGTAGGACTAAACACTAACTTGAACTTCAGTATGAGCTATCATCCACAAACAGATGGACAAAACGAAAGGACAAACCATATCATAGAGGATATGCTTCGCATGTATGTGAGAGCAAAACCGAGCAAGTAGAAAGACTACCTGCACTGGGTAGAATTTTCATATAACAATGGGTACCAAACTTCGGCTAAGTTGAGCCCTTTCGAAATACTATATGGAAGAAAGTGTACAACTCCAATTAGCTGGGATAACTGACAGACTCATGGTTGGACCAAAGATGCTCCAAGAAATGGAGAACATGGTAAGAAAGGTACAAAAGAAGTTGAAAGAAGCAGAAGACAGACAAAAGAGTTATGCAGACCAGAAAAGAAAACACTTGTAATTTCAAGTGGGAGACCATGTTTACTTGAAGGTCAAAGCCTGAAAAAGCTCACTGAAATTAGGGAATTGTGCGAAGCTGACACTTAGGTTTTGTGGGCCCTTCGAGATACAAGCTCGAATTGGATCCGTAGCAGATCAACTTGCACTTCCAGCTAATCTAAGAATTCATAATGTATTTCATGTTTCTTTGTTGAAAAAGTATATTCATGACCCTACTCATATGATTGATTGGAACTTGGTGCAGGTGGAACCTGAAGGCGAGTTCTAAGTGGAACCCCTGCGCATTCTGGACCAGAGAGAAATAGCACTTCGGAACAGAGTCGTCGCTCAGGTAAAGGTGCCACTTGGGAGTTGGAGAGAGATTTGAGGAAATCTCATCCAACTGAGGAAAGTTTTTTACTGAAGGGGGAAAGGATGTGATATCCCCAAAAATAAAATATTTTTTAAATTTAAATTCATTGGAAATTTATTTTGTTTTTAATAAATTCGAATTTGGAAAATTTTTGCCATTTATGGAAATTCTGAATTTCAAATTTAATAATTGTAATTAATTAACATGATTGTTGGGAAGAGACCTGATTTGACCCAACTAACTATTTGACTATGACACTTGTATGAAAACAAAATATTTTTTGTGTTCAGCATTTGTAATCGTCGAAACCCAATTGACCTCTGTTTTTTCACAAAATTGTAGGAACATAGTAGGAATTATTGTTATAGGAACAACTCTAATACTGTAATGAATGGACTGGTAGAAACGATGGAGGATCTTCATATAGAGGTAGAATAGAAATAACAGATCATATTACAAGTCACTGTGTACAGGGCATGACAAGTACAAAAATTATTGTATATGAAAGTATTAAACTAATTAAGAAGATTTTTAGTGCAATTTTTTATAAGAGTTATGCTTGCTATGAGGTCATACACCTTTAAGTATTTGAAATTTTGTAATTAGACTATTGTTTAATTGCATAAACCGTAGAGAACAAGATGGGATCCTTCGACTTAACTATGCTTGATGTGTAAGCTACTGGTGTGTAAGAATGAGACCCGAGTTAGATAGATATACTTGCATGTTTATATTTTCTGTAAGTAAAGATGCATGACCGTAGCACGGAACTGATCTTTCCAATTACTAAGCCAGAATCAAGATGAAACTATACCTATGACAATGCATCACTCTATATATATTTAGAGAAAGCTACAAGTATGTACATACTTATAGGTGGAAATAAGTACAGATCTTAATCGAGAGTTAAAGTGAATTCCCTACAGTAAGAATGATAATATATGTCTTTATACACGCACATAGCAGACAATCAAAATACCTACTGTTCTAGAAGTCATGAAGATCCAACCTTGCAATTAAAAGCATAATTAAATGTGCAGAACTGATTACTTTGACAATCCCAAACCCCTTGTCCTTCCAACTCCCAGTCGACGAAACACCGAAAAGGGATTAACGGTTCTAGATCGCCCTTAGCCTCCATCCACGTGACCACCACTCTGTGAACATGCGCTTAACGTCAAAGCGCTACTGGATTTTCACGATTCGTGGAATTGCAATGCAAGCGTTCCTCCTATTCTAGGTCCTTCGAACTCCCGGACCCCGAAATGATGAAATCTCCCCCTTGAGAGATCAACAATCCAGATTCCTCTTGAACCAATGACCACGATCCCACTAGATCGATGATCCATAACCTTTCAAGATTTTCCCAAAACCTTGGCCACTCGCCACGTGTCCTCCTTGATGAACGGTGTCAATCGTTTTGCAATTTCGTGAACCGGGACTTCATGATGCAGCGACTCCAAAATCACTTGCCGCTCCAAACCCCAAACTCTGAAATAGCGAAATTCAACACCTTAGAGTGTTGGAAGACACTCGTCCTTAATCTCCTCGCTACTCTGGAAGATCCAACAACTCTCACAACTTCGACACTTCTTCCACGAAGTGTTTCCAACGTTTATACGCCTCCTCTCCTGGGGTGCTTCTAAGAGCTTAAATCCCTCATAACTTGGTGCGAGCCTATGGCTCTCGGGATTTCGGCACTTCTCCCCAAAGTGTCTCCACTATTCATTTTAGTTGCTCTCCTGCGCGACGACCCAAAGGTTAAACTCTGTGTTCCCAAATCCTTTCTTTGAACCTCAAGGGTTTCTTCGACCTAAGTTTAGATATTGCCTATATACTTATAATTATGTTGGTGTAGTTTGAAAGTTAAGGGAAGTGATAAAATTATGGAAAGAATTTATCCACTTAATATTTTTTGTTCGAAGTAAACTAGACTGGTGTAATAATGTCATTATGGACAGAAATGTATCTTACCTTCTCTTATATTCTAAAGATTAAACGAAATTGAATTATGTCATAGAATTTATTTTTTTTATGGGGAATTTGAGGTACATTACACCCTTGTTTGGAATGTGATATACTATGTTTGATATCTGCATGGAAAATGACCACAACCTTTCTCACATATCTTATTTCCATAATTACTCCAAAAACCCATTTTACAAGTTCCTATTTCCATAAAAAAAACTAACCCACCATGCCTTTGACCAACTTTAGCTAGGAAGTGATTTTCACCATGCTCACTCAAAACATGTCGTTCCTTGCAAATACCACATAGTCACTATGATATACACACATTGAAACTTATGGATCTCAATTGTTCCATAGTGTTTGATCAATATGTCCTTCGTAGTTTTCAAGGACTTTGTCCCTGAAGGGATCCTAAAATTGAACTTCAAAAGGGAAAAAACATATCTTCATTTGACATAGTACTTGCTTCATTTATTTGTGTACATGGAAAAACACTGACAACAAAATTATCATGCCATGCATGGTAGTTGTTTGTCTTTGAAGAGGCCAATTACTCGGTGAAATGTTGACTTGTCATGACAAAGTCTCTAATTACTAGGTCATTTTTTCCATGCTATGATCAAGGACATGGTTCTAAGTGGAGGCCATTTATTGTTGTGAGCTACACATGCAACGACTTATGGATCCTAATTTTAACACACCATTTTATTCGTAGGTCCTGAATAGATTCGTGATTCTATCCCTATAAATCCCCTATAAGTGACCTTCAACAGATGAAAAAATGAGTGTCTTTCTTGGACATGTTGTCTACTCCATGGTATTCCTTTCCCTAATTAAGGACATTTCTGGCCTAATTATGGATCTATAACACATGATTAGGCATATATAGAGCCTAATTAGGGAATCAAAGGGCCTTGTTTTCTTTCCTCCTAGTTTTATTTAGGATTCTTTATTCTTCTAATTCATCCTCCTGTTATTGTTGGTATGCCTTTTTCCAATTCAACACTACATAGGGTTGAGAGAAATCATTATTTGGGAGTGAAACATTCTAACAATATTCTTCACAATTTTAAGGGTTGCACACCTACAAGTGCCATTGTTCATGCTTTCAATAGTTTAAATTACCCCTTGAAGCATGTGAGCATATTTTCCATGTAGTTGCCACATGGAAACTCTGCCCACAGGCATGTGGGCAAAGTTGTAGCATCTACAACTCTTTCTATAGGCCTTTGGGGAGAGTTTCTACATGGAAACTTTGTGCACATGCCTATGGGAAGAGTTGTAGCTAATGACATCTTAGGATGATGGCTTCAACGAGATAGAGACTCAAGGGAAAATTTATTTTCCCTATCAAAAGGGTCTCATAAGATAATGACTATACAATGTGGTGGTTAGATTTCTTATAAGAAGTTCATGGTTTTTTAAAAAGGGAAACACACAACAATATAAACCCACCCTAATTATTTCTTCAAGGAGAAACTGTTGGGATGTTTACAAGAAGAGCGTGCTTGTCATTGATGGCAAGAATAGCAACAACGATGGCATGTCTACAGGAAAGAACAACAACAATGATAGCATGCTTAGATTTATTGATGGAAAGAACAACAATGATGAAGGTATGGTTACAAGAAAGAATAGTACCAATGTTGGCAGGTTTACAGTTGGGAGAGAACAATGGAAAACAAGTAGGCAAGAAAGATTAGTAGCGATGATGGCATGGAAAGATCAGAAGCGTAACAATGAAGAGAAACAGTGATCATTGGATCCCATTCAAAATTCCTGATGACCATCAAATCTGAATCCATACAGGAGGAGTGCAAAGATGGAGGAATGATCTCAGGTGTTAGATCTTAGCGTAGGGTCTGACCATCGTTGGATCCAGGAGAAGCTGCATGTTCTTTAAAGTGCTAGGAGAAGCGGGCTTAGAAAATCTCAAAAGAAAGAGGACCGTCCATCTTTGGGTAGGACACGTGGTCACAGATCAACATTTCACTGACTGGAAAGTCAAAGGAAGGAGGTTCTCTAACCTCATGAAATTGCAAAATGAAAAACCACGACATTCGAGGTTTTAGATACCGGGAGTTCGATGTGTCAAGGACACTCATGACAAGAATTCTGAAATGGTGAAATGCGAAACAGTGAAATACATTGATCTGAATCCATTTTGGAGTTTCGGATACCGGGAGTTGGAGGTGTCAAGGAAACTCACAACAAGAATGATGAAACGGTGAAATGCGAAATGATGAAATACGTTGATCTGACTCCATTTCAGATTTTCAGATACCGGGAGTTGGAGGTGTCAAGGACACTCATGACAACAATGTCGAAACAAAAAAATGTGAAATGCCGAAATACATTGATCTGTCTCCATTTCGAAGTTTCGGATACTGGGAGTTGAAGGTGTCAAGAACACTCATGAAAAGAATGCCAAAATCACGGAATGAGAAACCACGACTTAATATGATTTGTTGATCAAAGAAATATATGGACTGTCAAATCATCAAGATTGTGGACCGTTGATCTGACTCCATTTCAGAGTTTTGGATACTGGGAGTTGGAGGAGTCATGGAAGGAACTCACGATAGGAACTCACGATATGCGAAATCACGAAAAATATTTGGACCGTCGAATCATCAAGATTGTGGACCATTGATCTGACTCCATTTTGGAGTTTCAGATACCAGAAATTGGAGGAGTCAAGATTCGATACTCTTCATCACATGAGTCTCGAAGTTGCGAAATGTGAAACACCGATCATTTCGGGGTTTGTGACTTGGAGTGTCAAGATACTTCTCCACAGGAATGATGAAATGTAGGAATGTCGAAATGCGAAATCATGAAATCACTTTATGGATAGATTCTTGGTCACAACTGTGGGCATGTGAAGGAAGGAGCTTGCAATTTTCAAGGATCCATTTTGTGATTGGGAGTTGGAAGAATCATAGTGACTCAGAACAAATTCGCGAAATGCGAAATTGTGAAATGTAATTTCGAATAAGGTTGTGGTCACAGCCAGTGGTCACATCTACAAAAGATGGAGGAAGGAGCTAGAACAACCAAACTCCATTTCGGAGATCACGACTTGGAGATTCGATATGCCTCGCAATAGGAATTTGCAACATGCGAAATCGCAAAATGCTGAAATGCAAAAAAAACCTTTTGGTGTAGGCTATGGTCACCATCAGTGGTCATGTGAGAGGGAGGATCTAGCACCAAGCTAAGCTCCTTTTCGGCGATCGTAACATGAAGATTCGAGACTCTTCACCATAGGAATGTCAAAATGCCAAAATGTCGAAATGTAAAATGGAGAAATCAACACAAGACCATGTGCTTGTAATCCAATGGTGTTGGACACTTGGAAATCTGATCGAAGGGCTACGATTGCTCTTCATGATTAATTGTCCAGTTATAATTCATTTATCAGAACTGAATCATGGTTCTTGGACAGTTGACGTTTCAGTTGCTGAAGCGTTGTTCTAGGGATTTGAGGGGTAACTGAAGGGGTTGAGTGTATAAAAGAAACAGGCAGTGACTATGTGTGGTTGGTTGTTCTGAATGAAAAATGAGTTGAACTGTAAAGAAGGGAAAAGTATAGTATGCATAGTGTCAGACCAACAATATGCGCAGAGTGAGATACAACTCAGAGATGAGTAACATATGAGGAATAGATAGAAGCGAGATACAGTTTTCTTTTTGTGGCTTGAGCGAACGAAGCAGAGAAAAAGTGGAGTGGTAGTGAACAACCCTATGAGCAGAACTGTGGCACGGTGAAGAGCACGCAAAGGCACTGTCAATGGAGGACGAAGAAGGTGGATAGATAGTATAAATACATAGAACAGAGAAGAGATGGAGGTTGTTGTTGAGAGTGATTCAGGCATGTAGAAGGAGGCAGTGTGCAATAGATGAAATATGCAGAAGAGGAATGGTGCATTGAATGGACATGGCACACATAGCATAAAAGGAAGAAGAATAGAAAGTGCAAGGAATGTGTGCAGGAAGACAGTGAGGCAGACATAGCAGCCCAGTGTAGTAGAATAGTGATGTGACTGGTAAGCCATTGATGAACATTATAGCACTGTAATAAGTTTTAGTAGCAAATATTTATATTTCAGGGTGGTAGGGAGGTGCTAGAGAGAAATGTTGTCCTCCGAGGTTCAAGTGGGTGCTTGAACACAGGGAGTTGTAGCTTCCATTTGGTTGCAGCCAAAGAAACTAGTGTGGCAGGGTGGTGCAAGGGAGAACTGTTGTTCTCTGTTATATAGGTTGGTGCATGTGTGACTGGAAGTTGGTGCTTCCATCCAGTTGTTTCTTCCTTCTAGTGGGTGCTAGAAGAACTAGGGATTTGGTGCTTCCTTCTAGTGGGTGCTACAAAAACCAGGGAGTTGGTGCTTCCTTCTAGTAGGTGCTAGAGAGAACAAAGATTTGGTGCTCTCAGCAAGGTGCAGCTTGTAAAATAGAGGTTGTAGCCTCACAATGAGTTGGAGATCATATGTATGATAATGTACAGAATGTAAAGATTACTTATCATACCAAGAAGAAGAGTTTTTTACCCTTTATGGGATTCCTCAGGAAATATTTGTCTTTGTATATTTCATATGTGTGACTGATGTCGAATGTTCTATTGCTTACCTCCCTGCATTATTGTGATTGTCATTAAGTGTTCTGCAAAGAGTTTAAAATAATCATAATTGTTTAAGCACGGTAACAATTGATTCACCCCCCCCCCCTCTCAGTTGTCCAAAAGAAACAAGGGGACTATGATACCACAATAGGGAAAGAGGAAAGGGGATTTTTGGTTGATTTAGCCTTATCATTGTCCTTGTGGTAGTATCTTTTCTTGCCTATGTATCCTTACAACGTTCCCATCAATATTTGACTTTTGGGTTGGTCTAAGTAAAATTATCATATGTGTCATATCTTGAGGAAGAGGGAGGGGTCTCGTGCAAGAAAATGTTTTTCATTGTCTTTCCCATGCAGGATGGTTGGAGAGAAACCATGCTTAGAATTTCCACAATAGTTGAGAAAATCCTTTAGACCTACAACCCAATTATTTTTCCTCATTGATTTTTCAAATTTCACCACTAAAGTGTATGGAGGTATACATACCCTACTCCCCTTTGGATTTGAATTTTTGACCTCTTAGGAAGAAACACATGTTCTTAATCGTGTACTTCCATAGAAGGCACTTTCCAAATATGTGAAATTCGCCACTAAAGGAACTTTCCAAATATGTGAAATTATAGCATCATGAATTTCCAAACTATCGATCCCCACTCGAACTCTTTGATAGGTCTCAAATCTAGTTCTCCACTGAGCATCGGGGGATATGAAACTATATGCAACTTTATGCAACTTATATGCAAATATATGCAACTTTATGAAACTAATAATATGAAACTATATGGAACTTTATGAAACAATGGAACTTATGCAACTTATGAAACTATATGCAACTATATTGCAACAATTTCGTATGCAACTATATGAAAATATGCAACTATATGAAACTATGTAGCTATATGCAACTATGCAGCATGCAACTTATGCAACTTAAGCAACTTTATGGAACTTATGCAACTTTATGCAACATGCAGCTTTACGCAACAATGCAACTTTACACAACATGGAACTTTATGCAACAGTGCAATTTATGCAACTTTACACAACATGGAACTTTATGCAACAGTGCAATTTATGCAACTTTACACAACTTTATGCAACATGAAACTTTATGCAACAATGCAACTTATGCAACTTTACACAACTTTATGCAACAATGAAACTTATGCAACTATGCACCTATATGCAACTTATGAAACTATGAAACTATGTGCAACTTCTGCAACTATATGAAACTATATGCAACTTATGAAT
The DNA here is from genome assembly GCA_000966675.3 of Picea glauca. Lineage (NCBI taxonomy): Eukaryota > Viridiplantae > Streptophyta > Pinopsida > Pinales > Pinaceae > Picea > Picea glauca. Next base: position 753,741 of record JZKD02S0194731.1, on the reverse strand, counting down.
GTGTGACCTATATCCTCCTAATGCAACCTATGAATGAAACTATATCCTCCTAATCACTCTAATTTCCTTCTTAAAGGTCTTGAGAGCCAACTATGATGCATAAAACGTGTGAATGGTGCCCATATCCCACCCACGGGCCAAAAATCCCTTAGAGATGGTGTGTGTGGTGCTTCAAGGATTTGTTCATAACCATTGAGATCAAGAATATTTGTACAGGGCCTAGATCACTTGTTTTCCTACCTCATCCATGGTATATCTCTTGATACAACATATTATTTTCCATAATATATTAATGGTGGACACATTCCCAATAGAAGGACTTAGTCTTTTCCATTAGGCACGAGAAATATTTTTTTAGAGCATAAGGCCCTTGTTTTCCTCCCCCAAATATGGTATGTGCCTTGGACTTTAGTTGTGGTGCAAAAAACCTCCTAATGGCTCCCATATCTCCCAAAGAGGCCAAGAATCCCTAAAAAAGGAACTGTGTGGTTGTTCAAGGCCTAGTTCACTCACTTTGATCTCAATAATATTTATTTTATGCCAAAGTTCCTTATTTTCCTCCCCTAGCCATGGCATAATCCCATGATACTTTCTTATTATGAAAAATGTACTATTGGCATGAAATATCCCACACGGAGGTGAAATATCCCCTACAAGTGTCTTGTGTGGTTGTACAAAGACTACATCACAAAGATCAACAAGAAGATTGAAATTGGGCCTAACTATCTTATGTTCTTTACCTAACCATGGGTAAGATCCAAAGTTCCATATGTGATGTCCAAAACTTGTGAATAGTGATTGTATCACACCTAAAGTCCATATATCACTTACAGAGGATGTGTGTGGTGGTTTGAGGCCTTATTCATGGCCATTAAGGAAGAGAATATTTTTTTAGGACCTGAGGCCATTATTTCCCTCCCCTGGCCATGGTAGAGGTCCTAATAGCCATTATTATTATTTAAACCATACCAATGTTTCCCATATTCCTAATTGGAGGCCTTGATCTTGGTCATTAAGCACATAAGATTCATTTAAATCCCAATTCCCTTTTCTCCTTCCCTTGATGATGGTACAAGCCTAAACTCCCATATGTGTTGTGAAAAAATACTAATGGTGTCCAAATCCCACCTCGAGGCCAAATATCACTTAAAAATTGTTTACATGATCATTCAATGGTTATTTCATAGACCTTGAAGTGAAGAAGCTTCATTTTGGACCTAAGGTACCTGTTCCTCTCCTAGCCATGGTACACAACTTGAGACCTATTCTTATTATGAAAACATACCAATGGTTCCAAAGATACCCTGCATAGATCTTGTGTGGTTTTTTAAGGACTGCATCACAAATATCAGCCCTGATAAGATTCAAATAGGGACTAAGCACCTTATGTTCTTTGTTATACATTATGTCCAAAACTTGTGAATGGTGACCATATCCCACCCAAATTCCATATATCCCTTAGAGAGGATATGTATGGTGGTTCGAGGCCTTGTTCATGGCCATTAAGACCAAGAAGATTTATTTAGGGCCTAAGGCCCTTTATTTCCTCCCTTGGCCATGGTATAGGTCTTGAAACCTATTCTTTTTATTCAAAAAATACTAATGGTGCACATACTCCCAAATAGAGGAATTTTTCATGGCCATTAAGGATTAAAAGCTTCATTTAGGGAAAAGGCCCTGCTTTTCTTACCTTCGTGATGATATAAACCTATATGCAACTTATGCAACTATATGAAACTAAATGCAATTTCAACTTTATGCAACTATATGCAACTGTGTTGGTACCAAAAACGTATGTTAGCACGATAACTTATCTTCTTTTTTTAACGAGTGTAGCTACCAAAAAATAGGTATCTGTCAGATCTATCTTCCTCGAGTGATGCTCAAGATATAGTAAGAGAGGTTGAAAGTGAGATGTGTTGTACTAGATCTACCAGTTCTAGATCAACTAGGTTGGAAAAAGGTAAGGAAAAGATTTCCTACCCGCATGAAATTTTTTATTGCCAATGGAGGGTTGTGTAATTATGATGCTGAGAGCATAGGTTACATTGAGTTTCCCTTGAGGTATAAACATCTATTGCAATGATGGACACCTAAGGAGCTACCTGAAGTGGACATATATTTCTTCATTAGTGGGAGGATGTATCGCATTACTACTTCCTCCTTACATGGATTGGGATTATTTTCCATGGATGGCATAAAGGTCGGCTATGGCACTATAACTGAATTGATGGAGTATGTCGGACCATTATACAAATACAATCACTGGTTTATGTTGGTCCGATATACGCAAAGTATGCAGAGATACGGAGTTGTCGTGAATTATATACAACTACTAGATAACAATCAAAATAAATGGGAAACTATGTATATTGATGGAAGGCTAAAAGCTACTAGAAACATTGCGGGATTTATGAATAGTACACGACCAGTGGAAACAACTAAGAAACTGAATTGCATATTTGAGGCACACGAAGGAAATCATATATTTGTATGTGCAACAAAAACAATAGTTCTAGTTGAAGAGTTGTTGATCGATTACAACTTAAATTGAATAGATGGAGGGGGTGTGACTATGGGGGTAAATATCTTACATAGCATTCAACTCAACCTTTGATCAATCATTGTTACAATTTATTGCTGCAATATTTCAAATTTTTACTGCATAATTTTTTTACAATTACTTTCATAACTCTTGTTGATTAATTTATTGTCTCAACATCTATCCAGGGTGACCGTGGAAAGACACCCACTTTGCCTCAGCAAGTAAATGTTAAATACAGTAAAAAATTATGACTACAACAACTTAATTTCAGAAATTTGATTTTTTTTTATGTTATTACTGCAATATTTCATTTTCTTAATGTTATAGGTGAATTCCATAACTTGTATTGATTGATATATTGTGTCAACATCTGTCCAAGGTGATCGTGGTATAAAATCACCTGCTACATCTCTCCAGGGTGATCGTGGAAAGGCAACCACTATGCCTCAGCAGGTAAATGTTAAATACAGTAAAAACTTATGACTACAACAACTAAATTTTAGAAATTTAATTATTTTTTTTCTCTTATTACTGCAATATTTCATTTTTTTAATGTTATAGGTGAATTTCATAAATTTTATTGATTGATTTATTGTGTCAACATCTGTGCAGGGTGACCGTGGTAGAAAATTACCCGCTACATCTCTCCAGGGTAACCATGGAAAGGCACCCACTGTGCCTCTGCAGGTAAATGTTAAATACAGTAACAACTTATGACTACAACAACCAAATTTTTAAAATTTCATTATTTTTTATCTAATATTACTCCAATTTTTAAATGTTACAGGTGAATTTCATAACTTTTGTTGATTGATTTATTGTGTCAACTTCTATCCAGGGTGACCGTGTCCGAGTTTCACTCGCTACATATGTCCAGGGTGACCGTGTCCGAGTTTCACCTGCTACATATGTCCAGGGTGACCCTACAAAGGAACTCACAATGCCTCACCAGGTAAATTTTAAATACAGTAACAACTTATGACTACAACAACTAAATTTCTAAAATTTTGTTATTGTTTTTCTGATATTACTGCAATATTTCATTTTTTTAATGTTATAGGTGAATTTCATAACTTTTGTTGATTGATTTATTATGTCAACATCTATTTAGGGTGACCCTATCCAAAAATTACCCTTTACATCTGTCCAGGGTGACTGTGAAAAGGCACCCACAATGCCTCAATAGGTAAATGTTAAATACAATAACAACTTATGACTACAACAACTAAATTTCTTAATTGTTAAAGTTCATCCCATTAATTTTATTCATCAATGTATTGTGGCATGGTCAATGTGGGAAGGCTCCCATAGAGGCTATTAATGAGGATGAAATATTTTATTTGACTGACCCAATGACAATTGTAATGAAGGACTTGAGGAAGGATAACATAGAATATCTAGGTTTGATTATAAAAACACCCCTGACACAGGAGGACAACGCAAGAATTGTAGAGCTAAAAAATACAATAACTAATTTTGGGGCAAGCAAAATCTTCACATATTTTTATTAGCTATGACAATTTCATATCCATTTTTTAGTTTTATATTTTGTATATGATCTGATAAAGAAAATTTTTCCATTTGTAGGAGTTTTTAAACCCCGTGCGTGAGGAACCTGTCGATCCTGCAACTGCTATAGGTAGCAGTGATGGTGAAATGCAAAAAAAATGTCGACATAGAAAAGTTCAAGTGAGGCTTTTTGAGCCTCCTGAGGTTCCCCTCGAATCCATTGATGAGAGAAATGATTTTGACTGGCATGACATGTCGGAGCATGATGAGCCAAAGCATGGGACTCCACATGATGACTCAGGAGAGGAACGTAGTGTAGATAGACATGATACTATTCTACATGGATCAGAATGAGTTAAAAGCACCCGATCACTAGATGTCACATTTATGGTGGATGACACATGTGTTTCGATCAAGATTTAGAAGATTGTAGGTAATTGTCCCATTAATTGATTTATTTTTTTCATGAAATTGAAATGGACATTTGTTGAGATTATTATAAATTAATGGATAACATGTTTCTGCAGGAAACAATATTTTCTATAGAAACTTACATGACTCCACCATTCTCACATGGTGGAATGGCCAAGATAGCAGAAAGAAAGATGATTTAATAGATCGCATGGTAAACTTGTTTGGCAATAGTTTCAACAAGTAAGTGGTTACAAAGTTAGCCAATGCGAGTTTAAAATATAGCAGGGCAAGGTATAGGGATAAATTGTAAATAGACCTCAAGCATAAGTGCCCTCCCATGGTTCCTGAGAAAGAGTGGAAGGTGCTAATAGAGGATGCAAAGGAGAACTTCATTAAAAAACAAGGACGACAACCACAAGATGGTCAAGAAAGGTACAACAAATGTCATATTATCATTGAAATATGAGCATTTATGTTTTTCTTTCCTGTTTTAAGTAACAATTCCGATATCTAATTTTTTTCAAAAATTCCATATGTAGGCTACCAGACACCTCCAAAGAAACAAAGCCCAGAGTGGAAAAACACGACCAACATAAACTAGGCTAGGGTGGCTATGGAAAACTAAAATCTTGAATAGTAAGATTTATATGATTAATTGTGATCAATATTTATTTAACAGTAGCGAACAAATATATTTTTTTGTTATTGGTATTTTTAATGGTGTTATGCATTGCAATTAAATATGTTCGACACTACTGCCACCGAGGAGGACCTAAAGCTTGGTTACAAGCATGGTTTTAAAAGTGTGATTGAATATAGAAAAATCTTGGGCTGGACTCCTATCTCCCCAGCCACCTAGGTAAATCAAATGAATAAGGAAACCACAGTAGCATGCTTGTAAAGTCTATTCATATTTTATTATATCACCCTTAACTAAGTATTTATGTTTGTTTTCAAACAAACAATGCTACCGTAGTAGTGAATCATGTGGTATTCAACAAACACCACATCATACAAGGGTCCACATGTCCAATGATAGTGTAGAGTAGAGTACCCATTCCGGTATGTATGCTTTAGAATTAGAAATATTAATTGTGATTGTATATATTTATTTACTGACTTATACTTATATATTATCTTCTCAAAATTGAAGAGCATGTAGCTCAAGAGGATGAAATGCAAGAGAAAACAAGTGGACAGGAAATTAATGAACCAACTATCCCAACTACAGAGATAGGTAAAGAGAAATAGTGTAATGTTAATCAAAACAATGAATTAATTATTTCAATTATATTTCAACATATCAATATGATCAATTTTTTTGTTCTAGTTCATGACCCTTAATAGATTCCATCTAACCCTTCTTAGTGATGTACTAGAAGTATGGTACATGAGCACACACAAACAATAGAAGGGCATGGCACACAAAATACAATTTCCTTGGATGATGATGATCATATCCCAATTGTCAGTTTTATGAATGTAATAAAACATAAATCAAAGAAAAAATAGATGTATAAATTCATGACTTGTATTTGGATCTTTATCGATGTTTATATGTTCATATGTTTTGATGACTATCCTAGTTATGCATGAATGTCTATATGTTTTCTATATAAATAAAATCATTTGTTCGGTATGGGGAAACGAAAGAGATGTGAGGGGGTGGAGGGGTCATATGAGCTTCCACCTTCATGTGGTTGGCCATGTTCAGTAGAGAATAACCTATTCGCGAAACAAAGAGAATCTCATTAAGGTATGTGGAAACTTAATTTTTTTCTAGAGTATTTTACATAACTAAATGCATGTTTATTTTCTTATTAATTATTTATTCATATAAAAAATTTGTCTTTTATGATTCATGCAAGTCTTGGTGATGGAAATGCATCTTGTGGACAACTCTTATAAAGTTTTATGTGCTAATGGATCTGGCGAAATGACAATGAAAAGGTAAGGGTTTTGACGTGTTTTTAAAAGTAGGCTACAACAATGAGGTAGCCCCTTGTTATTCTATGCCTTATCTTTTCTTTATCTTTCTATTAGTTGTCAAAATCAACATTTTATAACATTAAAAAGGTCCCATGTCTTAACACACTTTTATCAAGTTGAATAAAACCTTGTTCCTATTGGGAGTTTTTTTGGGCTAGCTTAGACTTCCCATTATCAACGCTAGCCACTTCTTACCTGGTAGCACCCAATATTACCTAGTTCTCCCATTCCCTTCTTTCTCTCCTAGTGTTACATTCTCTCCTACATACTCTTCCTATTTTCCTAGTCCTTCAAATGCTTGGGTAACGTATTGCCTCTCCTCCTTAGCTTTTCTTCCTTACACCCCCTTTTCTCCATTTTTATTTGGTCATAATATTGATGGGTCCCTTATAGGTCATTATCTCAAGAAATACCCTACTTGAGATAACCTCTACTTAGTTATGATCAACTATGTAATGTACCTCAAAAATCACCATATAAAAATTAAATTATTTGTACATTTATCCTTGAAAAGTTTCGAGATCTCAAGCAAGTAAGCTTTCTGTTAGAAGAATTGAGTTTGACGGTTTGTTTAGAGTCCTTACTTTCATCGACTAACCTTACCATTCAACTTAAGTTTTCTAAACAATGATATAATGCGTATTCACTCACCACTTCAATGTTTAATTAAGATCCTGAAATTTATAATTACTCTCTTATCTGCTAGTACCTATAACACTACCACAGTCTTAACAATACACACAACTTTGTGTTATTTATGACCAAGACCCTACATAGAAAAATTACCCTCTGTCTGCAATACAATCAACCTGTAAAGAGGTCTGTTACTTCTGTACCTCTATCCGGGATGAAGACTCCCCAATGTTATTTTACCAGTCCATTCATTATATCAATAGGGTTTTCCCCATAACAATAAGTTTCTTCTAAGTTCCTACAGCTTTGTGAAGAAACAGAGGTCAATCGGGTTTTCGTGATCATAAGTGCCAAACAAAATAAAGGACCTGGTGGTTTGCTGAAATCCAAAATATGGAACGACTGTGGGCCAACATTTTAGAGTTTTGGGATTCAGGGCTTCATGAGTACAAGAGTCGGACATCAACACACAACACTTTCTGAAATTGCGACAAGATGCCGAGTATTTCGAGGTTTTAGGATTCGAGTTTTCGTGAACAAAAAATTCAAACATCAGCACAATACAACTCCGAAAAAGCGAAAGGTGATTAGTACTTCAGGAAATCAGAGTTTGGGATTTTGCAAGTGCAAGTGCCCAATAAACTACATATTCAAACCTCTGATTCTGAGAAATCAGAGTGAGGTGAGACCTGCATTTCAGGATTTCGGTGTTTGGGGTTTCACGGTTTTCATAGCCAAACATCCAACATACCATAATTCTCGAATTGCGAAAAGAAAGGCACTAACATTTCAGGATTTCGGGATTTGGGATTTCAGGATTTCGAATGTCGAACCACAGCACACAATAGTTCCTGAATTCCGAAAGGTGAAAGGGTGTGGAACCAACACTTTGGGATTTCGGGTTTCGGGTTTTCAAATGTCGAATAACAGAATACAAAGAAAAGAACATGGAACCAACATTTTGGGATTTCGGGATTCAGGATTTCAAATGTCGAACCATAACACACAACAGTTACTGAATTCCGAAAGGTGAAAGGGTGTGGAACCAACACTTTGGGATTTCAGGTTTCGGGGTTTCGACATTTCAAATGTCAAATAACAGAACACAACAATACCCAAATTTCGAAAGAAAATAATGTGGAACTAACATTTCAGTATTTCGAGATTCAAGATTTCAGGATTTCAAATGTCGAACCACACCACACAATAGTTCCCGAATTCCGAATTCCGAAAGGTGAAAGGGTGTGGTACCAACACTTCAGTATTTCGAGTTTCGTGGTTTCGAATGTCAAATAGCAGAACACAACAATCCCCAAATTTCGAAAGCAAAGAACGTGGAACAAACATTTCAGGATTTCGAGATTTAAAATGTTGAACCACAACACACAACAATTCCCAAATTCCGAAAGGTGAAAGGGTGTGGAACCAACACTTTGGTATTTCGAGTTTCAGGGTTTTGGGGTTTCAAATGTCAAATAACAGAACACAACAATCCCCAAATTCTAAAATCATAAAGACTTAAGAATTTTACACGCATAGAAGGACACAACAAGATAAAGGTATTCTATAAGGGAAATCTCTAAATTCGTCATAGACATGAACTAAGGATAGCCCATTCTGAAAAGAAAACAAGGAAAATAAAAGGGGTTTCCAAAATTCTTTCACTCCCAAATTTGTCATTCTATACACATCTGATATATTGTTTGCATATTGTTAGAGCATGTTGTTAGATACATATAATCGAATAAAAACATTCACATGGAAAGTGGGAAGAAATCATTACAAATCCGATTGAATTATATACCATACATCATATGCAAAAAGGGTCAGACAAACATAGAATGTAACCTATTCTAGTTCAGATTCAATAGATACATAACATCAAAAGACATAGCCATTCATAATAGAGAGGGGAAAATTAACATATATGAATCCAATCTATGGGAAGACAAAGGGAACAACCATGTTCCTCCCAACCATGGAATAGGGAAACCAAATCTACTTGCCCGATTCACCCCCTAGCCTGACCATGAATCCATGAGGGCGAACTTGGAAACTCCTCCTTAGCAATGTCCTTCAAATCCGACAGCTATCCTCTTGCCTGACACTTACTCAACAGTGCTCATAATAGCAAGACAATTATGTTTTAGTAGGATCCTCTTGCCTCGCACTCAACCTGCAATGTTCATAACATAAGGAGAGCTCAAAAATCTTTTCCCAACATACTTGGCAACGTCCTGCCTCCTCGCATATGCTATTTATCCATTTTTTTTGCCCAGGTTTTTTCCCTCCTTTGGGGATTTTCGCAGCTCTCTTAATCCCCGATTTTAAGGGGCTTCCAGTGGCTAAATATTTTATTTTCCACTTCTCATAATCAGCCTAGAGGCAGTTCCAACATGTTCCCCCACTCATGGAGTCATGGTTAGCTGATTTTAACATGGTTGTTCCATTTGAACTCCTCCAATTAATATAAATATTATGTTTTGATACAAGTGCCATAGTTAAATAGTTATTTGAGTCCAAACAGATCTCTTTCCAACATTCACAATAATTAAATACAATTATTAAATTCGAAATTCAAAATTCCCATAAATGGAAAAAAATTTCTAGATTCGAATTTGCCAAAAATGGAAATAATTTCCAGCCTATTTCAAAATAAAAAATTATTTTATTTTTGGGGATGTCACAAACTATCAGTTCTCTGGTTAGTTTTCAAATATGTCCCCCTTAATGGTCACAATCCATAGCTTGCAACTATGGAGCCCCTCCCAATGGTGACATCATATATTCCTTTGATCCTCTCTCCTCCATTGGTACCATTGGTATTTTTCACCTCTACACTTGCCTTGAACTTAGGTTGAGGCATGTTGCCTCCTACGCTTACATAAAATACCTCATTTATGTATTCCACCTCTCATTCTTGCACTAAATCTAGGCTACCATGTGTTGTTTTTGTGCTTTTGATGACTCTATATTACTATTTTATGATTCCTATTATGATCAGACTCTCCAGATTATTGTATGTCACATGGGATTCATGCTATGTTCTTGACTAGTGTATGGTGCCTTAATGACTACAGAAATCCTAGAACAATGAATTCCATTTGTTACGCCCACATTAACTACAAGTTTCCATATGTTACATTTATTCTTGTGATAACCCTATATTAGAGTGTGTTTCCTCTCTCTCTCATTTTCACTCTTAGTCGGTTTATGTCAACTCACGCCTTTTTCCAATGTCATGCCACTGTCATCAACTTCTTTCTCTTGCCTATGTTATAACTACCCTAACACCACAACCTCCCATCTTTACATTTTCATATATCCTCCAATCTTTCCATAAGAGATCATTTTGCTAATCCTACCTCACTTGTGGTAAGATGACAACCTCTTTGATGTAGGTATCTAGATAAACATGTTCTTGCATTGTTCATTGCTCACTCTTGGAAATGAAAGTATGTATTAGTCTACCCCCTATATATTGAACATATTCATGATGTACCCAAAATTTTGGACCTCATTATTATTGTCCTCTTTGTATGCTCCAACAATTGTGCAAGTGACATCCACAAGTCTCTTCCTATTATATTAGTAATATTAATCTTATTATTATCAAGGAAGGAGTTGATAACTAGACCTTATATACACTATGCCTAAATTATTGAGGCATCAAATAACATTATGTTTTTACAAGAATATATGAGTCAGTGTCATAACGACACTTTAGGTTCATAAGAGTTTTCAATTCTTCAAGTTGTTAAGAGCCACTATTTCCCAAATCATTCAGAACATAGAAGAAAATTGACCAATAGCTTATACATAGGTGATGAAAGATATTTTACAACCTTTTCATAAATCAAAACCTTTTTAATGATGGTGTCTTCATGGGTTCAAAACCTTACATTACAAACCTAACAATATTTCTACCTTTCAAAATTCTCATGAACCCTTGGGTTTACCATTACTCCTTGTGGATCATAAATTTTCACTCACCAAATTCATACAAATTGAATTTTTTGTCACTTGCACAAGCCTATATGACATCACAAATATATGAATTCAACTAGGAGTAGACCTTTTCCCTTTCAAGTTGATGATCCCCATCAACTTTTGGACACAATCTCTCTTCATTAAATTATCCTTCTAATGAGGATGACATAGAAAACTTCAAATGATCCACATATACATTGGAATATTTTCCCATATATGGTGACCAATTCAATAAAATAGATTTTATTCATTCTTATCCAAAATCCTAAAATATCATTTTAAACCTTTCTTTGCTGGGTGCAACCACACTTGATCAAACATGGTGGTATGTGTTGTTAAATTCTTATCATGCCTCTTTTCGTAACTTGATTGAGAGATTAATTGTGCAATTAACAATGATATATATAAATGAAAAATAATCTTCCCAAATATTGAGATGTTATAGCCTCACAACAATTGAACCAATGTTTGATTTATATACTTGGGATACCCATGCAATTGTAAATAAAGGATACACTTCTATTCAACTTATATCCATCATCATCTAGAGTGTGGATTAAAAGTTTCTTGAGAATCTATTATATCTACTACATATGAATTACCTTGGTTCAATTAAATTATCTGGGATCAACTGATTTACAATGAATTTTGTATTTCTTAAGTCAATACAAAATTCACATGCTCTAACTAAAAAATCCATACACAACAATAATTTTTTTCTAAGCTCATATTTCTTCATGTTGGATTGCAATTAATTGTGTTGAAGGGTTAAAAATATAATCTCCAAATGTTTCAAACGATCTTCCCAAATCTTGCTAAAAGTCAAAATATCATCCAAGGAGGCTACAATAAAGGTGTTCGAAAAATGGTATTAAGATATCATCCATCAATCTTAGAAGTGTTGTCATAGTATTGTGTAATATAAATTGCATAATGACTCACTCATGCAATCCATGTGTTTTTTTGAAAGTAATATTC
>JZKD02S0194731.1:709146-727380 GCA_000966675.3 Picea glauca | reverse complement strand
TTTTTTTTTTTTTTTTTAATATGTTTAAGTTAAGTTAGATATGTCATCCATGCTAAGGTTTACAACAAAATTAGAGTTTTTTAATGCAGTTATGTTCTTGAAACATTAAATAATTATTATATAAACAAATTCCATATATGTCTATTTTTTTAATGCAATCATTATATTCCTGAACCATTAAATAATTATTATATAAAAAATTTCCATATATATCTAGTTTATGTGAAGGTCTATCACAATGTCGTACCATTGAAAGAAACCAATCAAAATTTCACAGTATAAACATGTCATAAGAACAAATAATGTGAATATTATTAGCATGAAAGACAAACACATTGCATTTGGATGGGTTCAACATAAACAAGGTGGCGATGTTTTTTTAAAGACGAATCACCTTATATTTAGATAGACTAAATGAAAATTACACTTCTCATGCACATGCACTCACAACATATTGTAGATTCCACTATACCATTCATAAAAAATCATATACAAGAAACATGGAAAAACACATCTACTTATGATGTAATGGAAAAGTATGAAGGAATAATAAGCTCAGTAATATACAAGAATCATGGAAAAACACATCTATTTATGATGTAATGGAAAAGTATGAAGGAATAATAAGCTCAGTGAGAAGCTCAGTAAAATAATAGTTGATCCTTCATTTTTTTCCCTTTCTTATTTTTGAGCACTATCCACCCCATAGTGAAGTTTCTATATGAACTTAATGCAGATAAGAATTTGGATATCCAATATTTAGATGGTGTTTGAACTCCTTATCAACATTACAGTTGTGAAATTCATGAAGTCATTTCATTCCTTTTAATGGGGTGTCATTTGCAATTACGATGCTCGATGGGTAAATTTTGATATTCTTATCTTCTTCTATGTCCATCGAAGAAGAAATATATCCCTCAACTTTCACTAATTTTACTTCTTGACAAATATGACACTAGAACACGATATTTTTTTAATCCAATTCTTGAGTCCATCTCAAACTTTTTATTTTAAATATTATCGTATCCAATAATCCCTTGCTAATGTCAATCTTGACACATATACATACATATCTCAAAAGAACAAACTTAATTTAATTTATTTTTGTTTTTAAATATCTATCCATTACATTTATATTTACAAGAAGGGTTAAATTCTAGTAAGGTGATAATGCCACCATATGCTTGTGTTTCTTTTGTCACACCAATTCTATAATGAAAAATAAATTATACATGTGTACTTCTTACATAATATATGGAAAGTAAGAAATACTTATGTTTGTATGTGATAAAGAAAAACATTCATAAATCTTTTTGAATTTAATTATTGATTAAGACTAGAAGCCATTATAGTACGATAAAAATATATATAGAAATAAATTTCCATGTTTTTTAATTATTATTAATCTAACTACTTCTACTTATCTTTAGGAGCAAACATAATTTATTTTACATTTGATGATGTAGATAAATGCACAAACTAATGCATAAATCCTTTTGGATGATAGTAATCTCAAGGACTTGGATTGATACAATTAAATGATTTAATTTAATAATACATTACCTTAAATTTACACTTTCTTTTAATTAAGTGAGAAATATCAAAATTTGTGTCACTAATTAATATCAAATTTATTATCAAATCAAATCATTTTAAGACAATTTTATTTTTATTTACAATGTATTTAATATTGTTTCTAGGGATGTCTAATTTTAGTTTATATATCCTATATATTACAATGCTTAAGCCAATGCTTAAGCCAATGCCAATAATAAGAAGATAATTTTTTTAATCCTCAAACCATATATATATAACCCAATTATCTACATAACGATATTGACCATTTATATAAAACCCAAACATCTACTTAATGATGTTAATGATGTGTTGTAAAATTACCAATACATATAATATAAATATTTTTAAAAATGTTATTTTTTTTTTAAGTAAAAAAGGATAGGACGTGTTATATTATTATTATCAAGTTACAATGATTGTTTACGATGCCATCTGTCCCTTCTAAACAGGAAACCGAGACAGTTGGGCATCCTGTGACATGTGTTTCCCAGCGAGCAAAATTAACAGAGTTCCATCCTGCCCGAAGGAAACCAGGACTGCCACCCACTAAGTTTAAACTGTATGCCATAAACTAGTTATCAAATAACTAAGATATAACTGGGCCAAAGCTTAATTCAGAAACAGAAAAAGAAATTCCTAACCAAGAACATCATTGAACCTTTTAGCCTGTGCGCTCGTCCTCATCCCCGTGCTGTCGCCAATCTACTGGAAGTAGGCCTGCGCGCACATTGGGCATTGCAACTTTGGCAGAGTTTTGGAGTGAGCCGTGAACAACATGTCGAGCCGTTGATCAATTCAGGCGAGGCAAAAGACCTGGTCGTACAACAGAGTCCTCAGCTCGAAGATGAGAGTGAGATACCCCGAGTCGGTGAAGAGTTGTTGGTCCTGCCAATGGCTATCGATGGAGGCTAGGGGAATGGGCTCTGTTGCATCGTCACTTGCATGTGTCGGTCGATTGGAAAACTGGGTCCCTGCCTCCATAGGTGCACCAGGTGGTGAGTCTCTGTTTCCCTGATTGCGGGACGGGGTTTCTTCTTCTAGATAACACGTGGTGAAATGCTCCTCTGGGCTGTTGACTTTGGGACCAAGCGAATTTCCCGCAGGCAGAGGCTTGTCGTCTGAGCCAAACTCTGTGGGTGGATTCCAATTGTTCGAGACTGTGAACAGGGGGAGCTTGGGATAACTCTGCATGGCGTCCTCAAAGTTAATCTCTTCTATGTACACCATTGGAGGCGTTCATGGTTTATTCTGCCTTCGGATGGACGCCATGGCCAGCGCCTGCTCAAATTTCTTTTGTCTCTAGTGTCGAGATTCGGCGGTGTACCAAGGGGTGTACCAAGCGGCACCCCTGCGCGATTTTCCTCTTGCTCTAGGCATGGTGGAGACCCTGGAGATGACCAGGGTTCCTTGCGAATGGACTGCTCTGCTCTAGAGCTTCAATGGGACCTCAAACTGTTGCTCCGGTGGAATGAAATACTGCTGCTCCGGTGGAATGAACGTTGCAATGGGTGAATGTCGCTCTGTTCTGTCAATTCGGGTGATAAGGAGAAGGGCAACCGCGACCGCCATAGCCATTAAGGCTTGTTGTTGAGTGCGATGATGCCCTTTACCGTTCACTTGCACGAAGGGGCTCATCGCCCGGGTATGGCTGCGTAGATCCACAGTCGGTTAATGACTGAGTGGCTGGTCGCCGGTAGATGCATTAATACTATGTCCCGTCATTGTCCCACGTAGCTCTGGTTTGCGACATGGCACCCCATCCCGAGTATTTTTAGAAATGTTAGTGTGTTGTAAAATTATCAATATTTATAATATAGATATTGTTATTAAATTAATCACTTTATCCCAATAAACCTGCAATGAACCACAAACACATACTATATTGTAAAATAATCAATATCCATAATATAGATATTTTTATTAAATTAAATTAATGAACAACAAATACATAATGAACTGCATATACTTACCAACCATTCACTATATTAAGAGTATTAAAGTTAACAATGAAAAATGATAAAAACACCCACTCAACCAAACATCTCCCATGATGTTACACAATTGCTTACATAAGCAAAGCAAAGGTGCTGATTCTAAATTAGAGTTCCGATGTATATAAAGTGCAGTAGAATATCTCAGATGAAAATCATTATCCATCATGCACGAAGCAAGTGATTTCTTAGTGCAAGTGGATTCGTGCACAATATCTCACATACATGCCATCGTTTATCCCCATTGTTGCATTGTACAACCACAAGGTATCTCCATGTCCATCATCTGGTCTCCATCGCCATCATTCATTCTCCATTGTCGGGGCCATACATTGTTTTCTGTAGTCCGATGCGACTGCAATCAATTACGCATAAGATTGACGGTAGCTTACCGGAGATTGAAGAGACGCAACAAAGTGGATTGTTTGAAATTCAAATTTTGAATTTCAAATTTAGATTGGCGTGCTTAATTTGAACTTCGATTTTAGAATGGGAACACTGCATTTGAGAAGAAAGTCTTGATCTCTAGGCCAAGTGGAAGGGCGAGTCATTTCTACACCCATTTTTTATAGGACGGAATCACCATTTGCATTTACCAAAGCAAAGGTAGCTCCCAGGATCGACCAAACTCTTTCCACCGTGAAAATACAGTCCACTTTGAGAGGGTTCTATGTTCAAAATTCAAATCCCTTGGAGAAGCTGATGATTATACACCAAGTGAAGCTTGACGCTGATAAAATAGGGCAGTGTTTTACAAATGCAACAAAAACACAACTGATAAAATAGGGCAGTGTTTTACAAATGCAACAAAAACACAACTGATAGTTGAAAATGAGGACGAGCGCCTAAAAATTGATGACCAGATGATGCCTCTACTCCTCAGGCTCGATCCCATTTAGGAATATTTTTTGACTGCATTATTTATCTCTAGGATAGAAACCATACTCATATTTTACGGGACATGGAACCTTACTGGAGATATGCAAGTACTATTATGTTTAACTCTTATTATTGAAGAATTTGAAAGACATTATATATTCTTTTCTGTGCAGGGGGTGAATTCATTTGTGTGGGAGTCAAGGAAGGTTGTAAACCGTCAAGTGTTTAAGCTGCAATATACTATCAATGCCATACTTGCAGGGAAGTGTGATTGCCATATGGGAGGGACTGACAATAGCCAAAATAGAGAATGAGGCACTCAACGAGATGGTGGCAGGTCTCTGGAGGATTAGAGCTTTAGAAGAGTATAGAATGTTCCTATTTATCAAGGTTTTAGAGGTTTTCACCAAAGAATGCACATGGTGTCCATCACCAAAAGTTTTAGATGCCATTGGCATATTTGTATAATTCTTTCCATATGTAAAATTTTACAATTTAAACAATTATAAAATTAAAAAAATAGAAAATAGAAATATAATGTGTGTGACAAGGGAATTTTATATAAGGTATCGATAAATAATTATAATATTGATATAAGGTATGGATAAACAATTATAATATTGTAAGTTCCTATAGAAGTAATTTAATATAAATAAATTTGAAATAAATAAATTATTAAACTTAATTTCAAAATGTAGTTATATAACAATTTTCATTACTAATTTTATTAAATTTCCATTTATTAAATTTAAAACATAGAGTGATATATATGACATATTGATATAACAATTTCAATTATTTCCTTTTACATACACATTTTCTCTTAGGGTAGAGGCTCATGCTCTACAAAAAGCCATTGTTATGCAACAAAATGGAACAACAAATATTCAAAACATGAATCACATTGCGAAGGATTTAAACACTGATCAATACTCATGGCTATGAAAGAATACAAGAAACTAATTTTATATTGCTGCACAATACAACCATTTCCTCCCATGCATCCTTCAACCTCAACTCATCTTGTATGGGCATAGTGTAGAGTCATTTCCTTCCAATCCTTGTACAACACCATTGCATCTTTTGTAGATCACGACATTTTCCTTCCAACATAGCCTCATACCTTCGTCTTCACACTATATACCAACTTTTAGAGATTTGGACATTCTCCACCTCTCTTATTTCACATCGATTCATGTCTCCCTTGAGCATCCATCCTGGTATTCTTTGTGTTTTGGACCTTCTAGAATTGCACACTTCTCCTATAGGAGAACATTCAGGACTATTGAAAACTTACCATAGGATATAGAAGGATTTTTTCTAGTAATGTCTTAAAATTGATGTTAAATAGTTTGTGTCTGAATGTTTCACTTGCCAATAGAATAATGAAGAGACAACCAAGATACGAGATCTCCTAAAACCATTACCTATACCAATTCAACATTGTGAATTAGTTTGAATGGATTTTATTACAGGTTTACCCAAATATCAAGGTGTTATTGGATAAATCGGTAGGTGCGGACACTAACTGATCTCCCTAGATCCACCTAGATCTAGAACGAAACACACCAGAACATGACGCTTTCCTTAAGTTTTAAATATTGAATTTACTAACTAAAGAGGGATAGGCGACATACTATTTAAGCACCACTTCCTCTTGCCATCGCCATCCTATCTCTGTTCCAATGCTCATACAATGATGAACCTACAAAAGAACGCAACCAACCAAAGTGATAGTAATAGAATAAAATCAATATAAACCTATGTATGTGATCAAGGAATCATACAATAAAACACAACAACCTTTATAGGAAAGAATCATATTATTGTATCATATTAAATGTGAAAGAGAGATTACAACCATGGCCTTGATGTCGTAAGGTCCCTTCCAACTGTCTTTCGTTCCCCACACACTTCCACTCCAAGAATTCTGAGAGCATAGATATGATAATATTCACAATCTATCTTGACAAAAATGGCTCATCTAGCCAAGCTAACAATCTCCAAAGCTCAATCCAATCCAAGCTAATCCCCAAAGCTCAAAAGCTAATCTCATCCAAGCCCAAAAGCTAACTTTCTCCATGAGAGCTCCTCTCCTTTTATAAGTTGAAGAGGATAAGGTGAGAAGCTTAGGATGATCCCACTAAATCAATAAAGTGAGTAACATCCAAACCATTCAGATGCCACCTCACCATGGAAGTTTCTCCTTATAGAAGCATCGAGAAGATGCTTGTTTTTCCCACGTATGAGCATTCTCACACCCTTCTTATAGAGAAATGTGAGAACCTCTCGCAACCCAACTATGGTGCAGCCTGCGAGAATCAAGAATTCTCGCACCTTGCCTATATAGAAACCTGCAAACAACCTCTTTAATAGAGTTTTTACACAGGAGAATGAAACTTCTTTTCTCAGAAAAAGTTCTTCTCGTCTTTCTTTAGGAACTCAGGCCACTGGCCCCTCTGAAGGCAACAGATAGGTTTACATCATTAACGGTCATAAGGATGAAGAAAATAATGTGTAACAAAGAGCCCCCTAAAGTATGAAGTTAGAAGAGTGATAGCTAAAATACTTTATCGAGTGTGTGTAGGGAACAAGGAATAGTCAGTCGAAAACTTGCCAACAAACAAGGAAATACAGTACATTAATATATCCTCATTGAGGTAGGCATTCCCATAATCAAAATACAATGACTCAAAGAATAAATGATGACATGCAAGGATCCATGTCAAGTAAGACAAGGTCATGACCACCAAACATACATCGTGGATCCATGCCATTATGAATCAAATCTGAACATAGCCACCAAAAATACATTGTGGATCTATGTGTTAAAGACTCAAATTTGAACATGGCCATGAGACATACAATGTGGATCTATGCAACAGTACAAACTGAATATACTCCAACGCAACTTGAATCCATGAGAAAAGATTCAGGGTATTCATCTCCACCACTCTATAGTATGAATCTAACCATGTGAATACATGTGCTGAAGTCGAACATGGTAGAAACCACTTGATTACTGGTCAATGATGAGAACCATTAACAAATGCGAGGGAAATCACCATTAATGTCAATGACTCCTAAGGTACTCTAGTACAATCCAACGAATGTGAATTAATGGGTTGAAGTCAAACACTCGGTGGAATCTCCCAATCAGAGGTCAATAATGAAAACCCACTGTCGAAAGAGAGGAAACATGCCATTGAGGCATGCAAGTTCCAAGGTACCAATTAGTTTCTAAGTCTAATTTTTGGATAATGAGTTGAAGTTGACAGGAAAAGACTCGTCACAGGAGGGCCTTAATGTATCCCACATCAATAACACGAAACAAGTAACAAGATTTGATGTAGACCAGAGTAACAAGTGATTCAGGACTGACTCAAGGATGGCCGACGCAATAGAAGGCTTAAGGACTGCAAAAATGGCCAATGCAATAGAAGCCTTTTCAGGTTGGACATCTTTTTGAACATATTGACGACACAACAACTATCTTGGAAAAACTGACTCAACAATAGGGATCACATACCAATTTGTAATCTTACAAAGGAGTATGATCAAGAGACAAGCAAGTTTTCCAACCTAGACACAAGGTGAGTGAAAGGGTGTCATGTTCAAAAGAGACTCTTCCATAGAATACAGGTTTAGACACATTTCTTTCCCAATTTTTCCCCTACCATTTCTGGCGAGTACCTCTTTATTTTTACACAAGCTTGAGGAGGATAAGATATGTTTGAAATGTAATCTCGTCCTTTGGACGAGTCCCTCAGAGTATGTTTAACGAACCCTATAAAGGAGTGGTTCGGTCCCACATGGACCTTTCAATGTTTGTTTTATGAGTCCAAAGAAAGAAAACTCAGGCGTTTTTCATGTTTTGAGAGTCTGAAAAACACTTTAAGAGAAATCTCTCAGTTCCTTTTTCGTAAAGTAGTCTGATGAGACCGAAAAAGAGATAAACTATTGCTCAACAGAGGTTTTCTTCAAACACTTTAATGAGCGTCAAAATAATAAGATCACTCGAAAATCTTTTCATGTTTAGAGAGTCTGAAAAGAGCTTAAAGGGAACTCCAATGGATTCCTTTTTCGTATAACCTTTACGAATCTGAAAAAATGTTAAAATTATACTCAGTTACATTCTCATTGATTTATGAGCACGAGAAAGAAAAAAGACTAAGCTCGGTAACTTATTCTCATGTATTTACGAGCATGAGAAAGAACAAAGACTAATCTTGAGATTGTTTTCATTTTTACACAAGCTTTAAAACAAATCAAAACTATGCTTGGGATAGATTTTAATTTTTACACAAACTTAAAAACTAAAAAAAACTATGCTTGGACCTGGTTTCATTTTTACATAAGCTTGAACCAGAGAAAACTATGCTTGAGGTAGTTGGTTTCATTTTTACACAAGATTGAACCATAGAAAACTATGCTTGCGACTTCCTAATGCATGGTTGGTACTTAGCCCCCAACTTAAGAAACCAGTGGCTCTAAATTCAACATGAAGTCCAAAGGTTGTAAGCAATGTCCCCCAAGCTTCATTTTATCCAACTGCAAAGATGAATGAAATGAAGCTTCAAATACTAGATGTAGAACTTGACCCAAACGAAGAGGGGGAAGTTGTTTCATTTTTTAACAAGCTTGACACATGAGAAGAACTATGCTCGTGACTCTAGGTAGAATTCCAAGACCACTATTTCATTTTTGAAAAGCTTGACATAGAAACGGGAACTATGCTCATAACCTCTATTTCATTTTTTTTAATGAGGTCGCCACAGATACGCAAAACTATCCTCGTAACAGGTTTCATTTTTTAATGAGTTTGAAATTAGAAAACTATGCTGAAGTCTGGTTTCATTTTTTAACGAGCTTGAAATCATAAAATCATGCTCATAGACCTCTGTTTCATTTTTTAATGAGGTTTCCTTAGAGATGAAAAAAGTTATCCTCGACTCTCTTCTTGATCATGGATTCCAAGAGGACAATGCTCTGGAAGGACACCATGTCAACGGACAAAACACAATCATGGCTTCCAAGACGTCTTAACTGGAAGGAAGAAACACACTCTAGAAGGACACCATGTCAAGGGTCGCGACAGGAGTAAAGATATCAGGCTCTAACAACCCTATCGAAGAGATCACTATGTCAACTACTAGATCTAAGTCATCGGAAGTTGAAGCCATGGGTGACAATCCCACATACTTGATATGTGGCGGGGGCGATACCATCTACATATAATAACCATTTAGGGAGGTAGTCCATTCGAGGTCAATGAATGAAAGTTGATCAACAATCACAATTCATCCATTGTGAGGGAAATATATCACACAAAAAAAGAGTAGACACAATAGCTTTCATGGAATAGACATAATCTCACCCAAGTAGTAAAGAGAAATCCAAGGGGTCTTAGACTACCATGATGTCAATCAAGACAGTTTTCCCTCCCAAAGTTACAGGAAACTGAGGAAGGGTCCCTAAAGGTTGACTAGTTCCTCTGTTAAAAGATAACAAATTCTGCGTAACCAGCACAAGTTGAGGAAAACCCAAATATTTCCAAGCAAAAGAGGACAAAATACTAACAGATGCACCTTCATCTATCAGTGTCTATGTAACGTCTCGACCACAAACTAGTTCTGTAATTTGGAACGAAATGTGAGAGGGAAGATGTGGTCCAATTAGCATACCCCAATCAAAATGGATGGCCTCATTACTTGGAGAAGGTTCCATGGGAGAAGGAGGAATGTCTCCCAGCATGATAGATTTTGTATCAATGAGAAAAACGTGGGTAGTATCGGGTTTACTCTCTAGCTAGAGAGTAGGATCGATTGATGGAGAGATGAGATCGACCACTTGGGTTTCATTCTCCAATGGGAGAATGGGATCGACAAGTGGAAATGGATCTACTGCTTGGGTTTCACTCTCTAACGGGAGAGTGGGATCGACTGGGGATGGGATCGGATCAACCACTTTATTAACACTCTCTAAAGGGAGAGTGGGATCGATCGAAGATGGGATTGGATCAACCACTTTGTCAACTGGTTCAATTAAGGAGGTGACCAAATTAACGACATGATCAACTGGATTGACCGGTGAAGGGACCAGAGTGATCATTCCA
The DNA here is from genome assembly GCA_000966675.3 of Picea glauca. Classification (NCBI taxonomy): domain Eukaryota; kingdom Viridiplantae; phylum Streptophyta; class Pinopsida; order Pinales; family Pinaceae; genus Picea; species Picea glauca. The sequence continues at coordinate 716,817 of JZKD02S0194731.1, read as the reverse complement.
TCAACTATAGGGGGGTCAAGAGAAATCTTGTGATAAGCAACTGGAAGTTGAGGCTGTGAAATAGTCATGACCTGTAAGAATTTTGAGGCTTCTTCCATATGAGGGCAATGATGAGTTAGATGATGCCCTTTGCATAACATACATGGGAACTTGGCTCTAGTTTTCTTCTTCCCAACTATATCGTGACTAGTCGACAGAAATTCATTAGCATGTTGTTCAAAGGCTAAAGACATGGGTTGGCGAGGATCTGTAGACGATGCTTCTATAACCTTGGATAGACTAGGGCAGTCCTTAAGAAGATGGCTACCCTTACAAATCCTGCAAGGGTACCTGGGCTTACGATTTGTTTGGGTAATATTGACATCATCAACACTCCCTACACAATTAACAATAATGAGTTGCTTTCCAACATGTTTGACAGTGGTTGGAGGTTTTGACCCTTGTCTATATTTCTTCTTCTTAATCTTTCTTTTATTCTTCGTCTTATTCACTAAGTTACTAGATTCAGAACTTTCACTCGACGGAGAAGATGAAACAGAAATCGACCTTACAAGAGAAGAAGGCGAAGAAGACCTTACTGGTGAAGAAGGTGAAGGATCAACATGAGGTTGATTCTCTTGGGGGTAAGTTCTTGTGACTGAAGCACTAAATTCATTCGGGATTACCTGAGTGGAAAACAACCACACCGACAATCCAATTGTCAGACCTGGAAGTATCAGAGTAGCGATGTGAGGAGGACCAATGTTTTCATAAGAAGGAGAAACAAAAGGTTCCCCTAGAGCAGGGGTTCCTTCATTGGTCATTTCAGGAACTGTCGCCATATAAAACAAATCCAACCTAAAGTGTACTAGGGAAAACAAACAACACGCGCTAAAAATCTAGGAAGCAAGAAAACAAACAAAACCTTATCACAATGAGCACACTAGCTGGTGATGAAATCCAATGTCGTGGGAACAAAGTAAGAAGGGGATAAGATAGAGCAGGTGGAAAATTTACGTTGACGACCTTCTTAACAGACTTACACCCTGGTGCAAGCTCCCACACATAATCGTAAGTATACCCTCCAAGGATCTCGAGTGAGTTCGGCCAATGTCGATTCCAGGTACCATGAAGACTTTCCCCTCAATAGTCACCTTGTGTAAAGACCCTAAAGAGATAGGACACTAAGGTTACCAATCACTACAATGATGCCTGGGGAAATAGTCGACAGTCCAATCCATGCGCAAGGGCAACGTTTTTAGTCCGAAATCAATTTAAAAGACTTCCAGTCATCATTATGGGTATACCTCTCAAGCAACCCCCATAATACACGTAATCTCTACACCAAGACAAACAAAGCAGGGTGAGTAACTCTGCTAGTCTCAATGCAACCCGTGATTGACCCTTGTGTTAAAAGGGCTTCCCAAAACAAAATGGAGTAAGTCGATTTAACTCTCCTTATCACAAGATACTATGTTTGTTTGCAGCTTTGGAAAGTTATCTTTCACACCTATTCCAAAGCCCTACGACTAATCTAATTTAGTTTTTCAACCAGAAAATATAAAAATGTCTAATCCATTTTTTATAAGCACTTTATTTTATGGCTGTTGTTACTCAATAGGAAAATGGCATGAACAATATGGTGTTTTGACCGACTCGAAAGTTATGCAAAGAGATGAAGATGCAATCTTTTCATGTTGATGAAAGCTATGCTATGAGAAGGAGAAAACATTTATCATTCCCATATACACAATGTCCCAAAATATATTAAACTCATAAATATCAAGATTCTCAAGAAATGAGAAAAAGGTACTGTACACCAATGCACGATTCATGACCAATTTTTTTTCGGAATTTAAGACCAAAAAATGCCAAGAATCATGCAATTTCGCTACTTCAAATGCAAGGATGCCCCCAATATAATATAAAGAAATAAATTAAATCTTTTTGTTTAAAAAATTTCACTAAAAGCAATAATGAACTTTGTTAAAACAAAGAAACCCAAACTAAAAGTTTTCTTTTAAAGCGAACTATTCAGAAGAAATCTGATCTTTCCCTAAACAATTCTAAAGAAAACACATGCTTTGTAATTGAAATACACTCAAAGCAAGAGACTAATCCTTCAAAAGAAAACAAAGCAAAGATGGATAAAAGCAACTCAAATAATGTCAAGCAGACTGTAAATAGATCAATATAGTCTCCAAAATTTCAATCTAGCTGATCAAAGAAAAATTGGACATCAAAAAGACAGGAAGACCTAATACAAAACTTTTACAAATGAGTTCACAGCCTAGTAGTGGGGTACAATGCGAGAATTAGGGATTCTCGCAGTCTAGATACAGGCAAGGTGCAAAAAGGTCACACTGAACGGAACAATAGGGTGCGAACATCAATGATTCTCGTAGGCCACAGAGAGGTACAATGCGAGAAGGTTTGTAATCAAGAAAAATTTGGAAAAAGGACAAAATTTTTGAGTGACCTTTCAAATCCAAAGAGTCTGGATGGATCTCGCACAGACTCAGAGACCATAAATCAGGCAATCAAAGCAAGGGAAACTAGACTAACTAGGAAACAATCTCTTCCCCAGTATGGTCACCAATTTTGTTATTGGATAAATCGATAGGTGAAAACACTAACTGATCTCCCTAGATCCACCTATATTTAGAACAAAACACACCCGAACATGATTCTTTCCTTAAGTTTTAAATATTGAATTTACTAACTAAAGAGGGATAGGTGACATACCATTTAAACGCCACTTCCTCTCACCATAACCATCCTATCTCCATTCCAACACTCATACAATGATGAACCTGCAAAATAATGCAACCAATTAAAGTGATAGTAATAGCATAAACTCAATATAAACCTATGTATGTGATCAAGGAATCATACAATAAAACACAACACGATTTATAGGAAAGAATCATATTACTGTATCATATTAAATGTGAAAGAGAGATTACAACCATGGCCTTGATGTCGTAAGGTCCCTTCCAACTGTCCTTCGTTCCCCACATTCTTCCACTCCAATAATTTTGAGAGCATAGATCTGATAATATTCACAATCTATCTTGACAAAAATGGCTCATCTAGCCAAGATAACAATCTCCAAAGCTCAATCCAATCCAAGCTAATCCCAAAAGCTCAAAAGCTAATCTCATCCAAGCCCAAAAGCTATATTTCTCCATGATAGATCCTCTCCTTTTATAATTTGAAGAGGACAAGGTGAGGAGTTTAGGATGATCCCACTAAATCATGAAAGTGAGTAAGATCCAAACCATTCGGATGCCACCTCACCATGGAAGTTTCTCCTTCTAGAAGCATCGAGAAGATGCTTGTTTTTCCCACGTATGAGCATTCTCACACCCTGCTTATAGAGCAACTTGTGAACCTCTCGCAACCCATCTATGGTGCAGCCTGCGAGGATCAGGCATTCTCGCACCTTGCCTATATAGCAACCTGCAAACATACTCTTTAATAGGGTTTTTACAAAGGAGAATGCAACTTCTTTTCTTAGGAAACATTATTCTCTCTTCTTTCTTCAAGAACTCAGGCCACTAACCCCTCTGAAGGAAACATATAGGTTTGCATCATTAACGATCATAAGGATGACGAAAATAATGTCTAACACAAGGAAATACCTTCATCATGGTAGTAGTGGATCGATTAACAAAGTATTCTCATTTTTCTCTCTTTCTCCTCCTTTTAAGGTAAGTATAGTAGCCACAACACTCATGGAAATAATTCAAAAGCTACATGGATTCCCCAACATTATTGTAAGTGAGATAGAGAACCAATTTTCAATGGACATTTTTGAACTTAATTATTTTCTTGTTTGGGTACTCATTTGGCTCACAACTCATCTTACCATCCTCAATTTGATGGGAAAACTAAGATTGGGAATAAATGTCTAGAAGGATATTTTCATTGCTTCACATATGATAAACCAACAAATGGGTCAGGTCGTTGGCCTTGGTAGAATGGTGGTAGAACACAGCCTTCCATACTTCATAAAAAATGTCCTCATTTCTATCACTTTATGGATATCATCCTCCATCCATCACATCACCATTTAAAGGGACTACAAAGGTTCAATGAGTGGAGGACCACATAGGGAACCAATAGAAAGTTCTAAAACTATTGAAGGAAAACTTGGTTATGACACAAAGTATGATGAAACAACAAGCCGATCAACATCACAGTCAAAGAGAATTTGAGGTGGGAGATTAGGTATTTTCGAGGCTACAACCATATAAACAAATGTCCCTTAAGCAACAAAAGAACGACAATAAATTAGCACCCAAATATTATGTCCCCTATAAGGTTTGGAAAGGTACTGGAAGTATGGATTAGAAACTGGAGTTACCTCTATCTTCATGTGCACTATAATGTACCCCAAATTTCACAAAAAATAAAGTTACCTATATCTTCATGTGCACTATAAGGTTTGGAAAGGTACTGTAAGTATGGATTACAAATTGGAGTTACCTCTATCTTCATGTGCACTATAATGTACCCCAAATTTCACAAAAAATAAAAATTTTAAGGGGACAATCTAACGTCTATTATATATGACAATTGTTCATGTCACCAGAAAAATTATGTCTCAATCTATTAATTAAATCCCTTGTAGGTGTAACATTATTATCACGCATTCTAAAGGCTACAAGATTTCTTAAGTTCGACACTGTGTTTGCTGATAAGTTTCATTATTTAGAGGTAACATTATCGTACTGACGAGTTGGTGGCTAGACCTATAGCCTCACCATGATTATGCCACTCATATTTTAAGTGAGACATTGTTTTTAAACATTTAACGACATAATTAAGGCTTGTTACATAAGCTATACACTATATCTATAGCACATATAATGTTATGACCAAGACTTATTATGGAAGTCTTATATTAATTTATAATACCATTCATGATAAAATTCAAGGGCTATTACATAAACATTACCTTATGCTATGACATACCTTTAACGATGTCCCCTCATGATTTAAAACTTACACTATAGTTTAACATAGGGAAGAATCTAGGGTTTAAACCACTAGCTCCCAACCAACATGTTGGTTGTCAAATCCCAAAGTAATTGAATTAATATATGCGACTTACTATCCACATAATATATGGTGCTTCACTGTCTAGAAATTATACTCTATGTGGATTTCCTCTCTATCTATGTAGAACACACACATTTTGTTTCTCTATTTATGCAATGCATTTCTTAAACAAAACCCCCCTCTCTATGACGAGTGCATGTTCATTTTATCATTTTTTGTATATTACTCTTCTCTGTGGAAAGTCACGTTGTAACACACCCACTATCGTACTTTTTAAAAATTTTGGGTTACTCTCCCATACAGGAGAAATCTCCACAAACCCGTATTAGCGAAATGCCAATCCCCGACTCCATACCAGGATTCGGGGTTCCTTCTATCGGGGTTTTGACACCCACGATATCTTGAAAACTACAAACACCAATCTCCGATCCACCCCTTGGTTGTCTCAGCCCTACGTGGCTAAGCCTTTGATCCATACGACCGGTTCCTGTATGACCATACGACAGCTTCTCGTCGGGGTTTCGGAGTTTGCGGTGTCGAAGTGCCCATGTACCCAGAACTCCCGATTCTCCGATGTGTTCCTAGCGTATTGGCTTTCCGGGCTTAGTCCTGGTCAATACGACCACGACGTTCACAAGACCACAGTCTTAATGCTTGTCGGGGTTTGGCGCCTTTCCATGTCATGGCACACCAGTCCCCTGGACTCTCAACGCACCTTTACACTGGCTAGCCCCCTTGGCTATACCATGGTCCATATGACCAATTACCATATGACTGCAGTCGTATAACCTCCCATCAGGGTTTCGGATTTTACGATGACACAACACACCTATACCCGAGACTTGCGATATCCCGATCATCGATTCTCTCTGGATGCTCGACACGTGTCCCTTGGAACAAGGGCTTATAATGGTGTCGGGGATTCGCATATCGCGGTTTAGTAATGCAACGGTTTCATGTCTTTGAAATCCCTGATACATCGATTCCCGATATGCCGAACTCCGACTTTCTGGGATCTCTTGCCACGCGTCCTCGCTGATGGACGGTGCTGATCCCGTCGGGAAATCGCAGATCGTGATTTCCTGTTGCACAATTTCCTTACCATCGAAAACTCCGATTTCCCGATCCACGACTCTATGGGATCCTCTGACACGCGTCCCTCAGGTTAACGGTTATGATCGCATCGGGAAATCGCGGATCGCGATTCCTGTATGCAAGAGTTTCTTGCCTTTGGGAAAACCCGATGCTCCAAATGCCGACTCACCCAGATCTCCTGCCACGCGTCCTACCAAGATCAACGGTTGAGATCCCTTTCTTGGGATTTTGCGACTTATCTTGTCCCGTGTCTCTTGTCCTCGAAAATTCTGATTTTATGATGTGTCAAATGCCGATGGCGCTTGATCTCTAACACCTGTCCCTCCGATGGACGGTTCAGATCTTATCACTGTTTCGAGACTTGAGTGCCCCCTATGCCTGGTACCCCGGATCTCCGAGATGGACGATATCGTGACACATGTCCCTCTCCAACCGGATGGCTTAGATTTGCTCAGGGGATTTCGAGACTTTCGAAGTCCTGTTTCTCTTCCTCTCAAGATCTCCGATTCCCCGATTCTCGACTCTTCGGGATCTCTTGCCACGTGTTCTGGCTGAGATCAATGGTTGAGATTCTCTGCTAGAATTTTGAGGCTCAAGAGGTCTCAGTTCTCTCGACCTGTAAAACCCCGATGCCTCCAAAATCCCGATGACTTCTCAGAGTGCTGACACGTGTCCTGTCGAGATCAACGGCTAGGATTCTTTCTCTGCACACTAAGGTTTAACTCCGACGCAACTTCTCGAGATCCAACAGCTGTCAGGACTATGGTTTAAGATCTGGCGGTTCAGATCATTTCTCCTGCACGCTTCCCTTCCAGAGGCTATACTCCGTGCAACTCCTCTCGATCCAATTATTTACGGGATTTCTACTCCAGATCCGATGGCTCAGATCACTTCCTTGTATGCCTACCCCTGCGCTTAACCCCTGCGCAGTTTCTCCAGACCCAACGGCTGACGGGTAATTGGACCGAGATATAACGGTCTAGATTCGTTCGTTTGGGTCTTGGAGTTTACTATCCCAATTTCTCGTTGCTCATGATAATAGAGGGCAAAGGGGGCAAGGTATGTAATGCCTGCGTTACTTTCATCAATCTAATGGTCGTGAATGACTATGGATCCTCCGACGAGATCTCATCCATCGACTTATTTTATCTCACAACACTACTATCTTGAAACCTCAATAGGATCGTTCCTCCTCGTACAGGGTTAATAAGGCCTGTGCGTTCGAATCCTTATTCTGGGTTCTAGGTGAACCTTTTCGAGGAGGGAATCTCTGTGAAGAGATCCTTACCGAGTCATTTTCAGGAACAGATAAAGGGAAATAGCTTCCCGAGAATGGCTAGGCATGATTAGATTCAGTTATCAACATAATTCAAGCACTACACGGTCATTCTCACGCTGAAATCATTTACAATTTCACAAGTCTATGAGCTAATAACTACTCCTTATTATCAGTTACTGCACAGGCATTCTTACACAGGAAATATTTGCAATTCCACAAGTCTATGAGCCTGTGTGACAGCATATAAATTT
>JZKD02S0194731.1:658888-683352 GCA_000966675.3 Picea glauca | reverse complement strand
CATCAACCATGCACCAACCTATACCAAACAACCTGTAATCAACCTGTACCATAAAAAAGTGCATCCAACCATGTACCAAGTATGTACCAATCATGTTTCAACTACTCATCAACTACGACTCATCAATATTTACCAACATCATCAACTATACACCTCATGTATGTGCCAAATCATCAACTACTTGTCTAAACCATGTACTCAACATGTACCTCAACCAAAATCCCTCATAAATTTCATCATCCAAATCTGATTTGTAGCTCTGTAATAGACCTAGTGTATATGATCACATTCTTGCAAACCTTCCTTAACTTTAACAATAAGAGACTAGCATTTTCATCAAACTTTTCTTTAGTCTCACATGCCTAGTTTTGGATTAGTCAACAACCCTAACTTGAAGTAATCATAACTGTGTACCTGTAATGTATAAAGATCTGAAACTGATACATAATGTTCTTCAGTGTGTTTTGTGCAATTCCAATAATGTTGAAAAGTGGTTAGAAGTGGGTTATCCCTAGAAAAAGGAAATTGGGTTAGGTTGGTTAGAAGGTAACCCCTTGAGGAAGCTCCATGGAAGTATAAATAAGAGAGAAAGGCTATCCTATTAAAACATATTGAGACCATTGAATATCTATTATTCTATAAGGTTTATTGTAGGTACTCATGGTTACATATGAAGTTGCATGAGTCTGAGGTAGCACAAAGGGTTGATGGAGAATGTTTTGGAATTACAGAAAATACTGAAAAAACCCTAGTTTTTTAGGTGTATGCGGGATGCAGTGGAGCACGACTTATATGTACGTGGAATAAAAGTATAATAGGGAACATACATGAGGAAAAATACCTAGAAACTTGAGAAGATGGCAATGTCAAGTCTCTAGATCATGAAAGAAAGCTCCGAGGAAGGTCTACAGTGATTAGGTACATTAGATATATCTACTGGTTCAAAAGGTATGTCTTATTTCTATGAATAGTTGGATTTTGTTGTCTACATGAGAAATGGTTATGGGGGTTTGAGGATTTTCCCTAGAGATATTAGTGGTTGAAAGGTAATTTCGGTATAGTTCATATCTAAATAAATACAGTGCTGGTATAATCAATATTTAACTTTGATACATCTTGTTAGTGTGAGGAACATCTTCTATTTCTTGGCATATGGTTAAGGTTTTTTTTGTTGTACATGGTTGAGAGGTTGTGCTTGTGAAGTGGTTGATGTATTGAGAGGTTGTATATCAAAAAGGTTTTGATGACTAGTCCATGTGAGTGTCATTATAATTTTTTTTTATTATATAGGTTCATTACAGGTAAGTGGTATAGGTTAACTACAAGCCAATGGCACAGGTTAGTACAGGCTTATAGTGGTATATCTCACAGTGAGAATGTGGCGGTGGTTTCTTCATTTGAATCTTATATTTTAGGGCAGAAGAATGGGACAAGGATAGGTTTTTGTATCCACATGTCAGTTGTAGCTGGAGAACATAGGGCGTTGTAGCCTTCTTCTGGTTGTAGCTAAATAATTGGGGAGATGTAGCTTCCCTAAGGTTGTAGTAAGAAAATATAGTGGGTCAGAGCCTCCTTCGAGTTGTAGTCAGAGAACAAAGGAATTTGGTGCTTCCAATGAATTAAATTCTTAAAGACATATAAGAAAAATCATTATGTGGTTTTCTTTCCCATTGGATTTCCATGTAAAAATATTGGTGTACTGTGTATGCGTATGATTGTTCATTGTTCATGGTATATTTAATATGGAATTATTGGATTATAATGCTATATTGATCTTAAAGATAAATAAAACTTCCATAGTGTGGTTAAAAAGAACTAAAAATATCTTTTACAGATTCCCCCCTCCCCCCTCCCCTCTGAGGAGTCCAACAATTAGTATCAGATTCGGTTCCTTGAGAAGCAGCTTAACCACTGAAAGGTAGATAATGGAGAGAAACAATATGTATAAAATGGAATACCACAGTTTGATGGATAAAACTATGCATTATGGAGCAGAAGGATGAAGACATATGTACATGAATAGGGATTTGACGTTTGGAAATCGGTTGTAGATGGATAGAAAGAACCAGAAGTTCTTCCAACAAATGACAATAGAAATAAACGCGGTTTAAATAATTCAAAAGCCACAAATTCACTTTTGAATGTTTTCTCTGATTTGGTATATTCCAAAGTTATGGATCGTAGCTCTGCTAAAGAGATTTGGGATAAACTTCAGAACATTTATGAAGGAGATGCAAAAGTCAAAGCATCAAAGCTTCAAAATTATAGAGGTCAATTCGAATAGCTAAATATTAAGGAATATGTGAATATTGCATCTCACTTCTTACGAGTTGATGAAACAGTGAATGCAATCATATGATTGGGAGAAGAAGTTGATGAATCTATAATTGTTCAAAAGTTAGTAAGATCTCTTCCAATGAGATTTGATCCTAATATCTTAGAACTAGAAGAAAGAGTAGATCTAGACTCAATAAGCATGGGTGAACTACATGGAATCTTCACAGCCTATGAAATGGGAACTAAATAGGAAAATCGAGGTATAAAAGAAGCAACATTCAAATAATCCAATAAGTCAAAGAAAAATGGCAAGAAAAAGGAAAAAGAATATAGAAACAACAGTGGAATATACTAAGATGATGAAGAAATGGCCAACTTTGTAAGAAGACTGAAAAAGGGAACCGACGACAGATATAAAGATAAGCTTGAATTGATTTATTTTAATTGTGATGGTATTGGAAATTTTGCTAACAAATGTTCTCATAAGAAAAATACAAGAAGCCAAGAAGATGATTCAAATATAAAACAAACATATAAAGGAAAAAGAACCAAAAAGAGAGTCTTCAAGAAGAGTTTTTTCGCCAAAGAACACAACTCCTCATCAGAAGAAGATGAAGTCAATGAAAGTGAGAAAAAAAGAGTTCTATTCATGGAAATAGATGACTTTCATAAGAAATACACCGAAGAGGAATATTAAGAGGAATAAGTTGACTACAGAGAAGAAATTTTGAGTTCTATAGAAGTTATAAAAACAGAAAAGAAGAAAAAAAAGAAGCTCCAGGAAGAACTAGAGAAGAAGGAAGACACTCATAATTCAAAATCTGAAGAACTAGAGAATATCATCATTGATTTAAAGGTTCAAATAGAAGAACACACAAGAATCGAATAATCACTCAAATAACAACTTGAAGAATAGGAAAGGATCATTGGAAATTTGGAAGCTTAGGTTGTTATATTGAGAAAATACCTTCAACATAGAAACATGTAGAACAACTCAAAGGTTTTGGATAATATTTTCAACAGTGAAAGGCCACATCATGAGAAGTTTGGGATAGGATAAAATCAGACAGAAAGAGATTCAAGATCACAAACTATAGATAAAGAAACACAACAAAGAAGCTATGTAGAGTCACTTGGAGGAGATAAGAAGTTTTACAGGGAAGATCACATGGACACTCCTCCACCTAGAAGATTTAGATTTCAGAATTAGTGACAATCAAAAACAAGAAGGCCTATGAATGAAGAATGATTCAAAAGAGTAACTCCTTTCAAAATATCTTCAACACCCAGTGGTCCCCAAAAATAAATTATTTTTGAAACCCGCAAATTGTTAGAAAATTATTATGTTTTTGGTAAATTCAAATTTGGAATTTTTTTTCCATTTATGGCAATTCTGAATTTCGAATTTGATAAATTGTAATTAATTATTATAACTATTGGGAAGAAACTGGATTTGACCCAACTAACTATTTGACTATGAAAGTCGTATGTAAACATAATATTTTATAATTATTGCAAGAGGACAAATGGAACAACCATGTTAAAATCAACTAACCATGACTCCATGAGTGGAGAACATGTTGGAACTACCTCTGGGCAGATTGTTATAAGTGGAAAATCAGGGATTTGGCCATTGGCAGCCCCTAAAAATTAGGGATTTAGAAAGCTGGGAAAGTTCCCAAGGGAGGGAAAAAGACCTAGGCAAAAAGGATTGTTTGATATATAGCATATGTGAGGAGGCAGGACCATGACCTAGTATGTTGGAAAGGAGGAATTACTGTGTACTTGTTGTTATGAACACCAAATATTAAATGTCAGGCAAGGAGAGGACTACAGAAAGAGGAAGACATCATTGAAAAGGAGATTCCAAGTTTTCCCTCATGGACTCATGGTCAAGCTAGGGGGTGAATCGGGAAAGTGATTTGGCTTCCTTGTTCTATGGTTGGGAGGAACATGGTTGTTCCCTTTGTCTTCCCACGAATTGGTTCAGATATGTAATATTTTCCTTCTCTGTTTGAATGATCGTATATATGAGGTAATGTATTTATGGAACTTGAATTGAATTATTTACCATATTTGTGGAGTGAATTAGTTAGAGTTGTAGTGCAACCATTAAATTTTGTATGGATACAATAACCTGGGTGAAATCGGTTCACTTATACGAATGTGTGAAGCCCATATGCTAATAGAATAACTTATAAATCAATTTCTGAGTAGCTCTTTATGACTCGATTAGATTTTGTATGAAAGTTAGAAAATGATTTTTTTTATTTTGTTATGACAATCGAATGGATTTGGTATGATTAAGTTCTGGGAGTAATCATTTTTTTTCTGTAACTGGATTTCTACTATACAGAGATAACTATAGGAAATTTCCTTTACATTGAAATTTCTTGTATAGAACTATCTAGGCATGAACAGAACGAAAACTAGTCTATATATATATATATAGATATATATATGGAGTAGGTATATTTCTGTAAATACCAACTCAGAGCCATAAATTTTTATTCGGGTCGCTATCTGCCCCTTAGTGTGGAATCAAGCTAATATGAACCAATACATTTCCATGATATATCTATATCACATATAGGCAAGCATATGTTTAATTACTATTGGTAGACCTTATAATGAAACCCATAATCTAATGACTACATAAGTAAACACGTATATATATGTATATATATATATATATATATATATATATATATATATATAGATCCATTCATGTACTATGAGCATGATCAAATTCCGACAGACATGTAACCACAACTATAAATCAAATGCATACGAGTTAGAATATTTTAGCTAAAGCAACAGTCGATGCACTCCTTTCAATATGAATCAAAATACAGACTCACTTTGATACAATTTATCATTCCGAGTAATTTCAGCCAAGATCGCCATTCATTAATTAAAAAGGAAATTGTATTACATAGTTGACCAGATCTAAATACGGATTCAATACTTATATAGGAACTGGTGTTATGCCAACAAAGGAAAACGACCCCAGGGGTTACTTCAACAAAACATTACATAAGTCGAAAGATATAATTATAACAGAGCTAGTTGAAGTCACGATGTCCTTTGGATGATTCTAGAACCTGTAGAGATAGACCGAGATAGGATGGGTTCAGAATATGAATACCTTTTGCACTGAAGGAAGAGGTAGGTATCTAAGACTTTCATAGACATAATCCCTTAAAAGGAAAACAAAACCATGTAATCATTAGCATTTATTCGAGGAATGAGTAACAAAATAAAAGAGGTTGCAATAGGATGATAAATGTTAAACCAATAGTTTTCTTTTCCAGAGAGACACTTATCGTATGATGCGTGGGCTCGAACCCTTGCCCCATCGCTTTCTTTCTGAATAGATGTCTGGGCCGAGGGAGGAGGGCACAATAAGTCTATGACAGGTCCTTCCACTGGCAAGGCCCATCATTAGTGATGGTAACAAATCTCATAAGTTCTCTCTTAAAAGTAAATAATAAATAGTGTAATCCTTAACTGGTAAATTATACAAACATGCCACAAGAGAAAGCCGAAGCAATAGTACCAAACTGATGCAGTCGCACTCCTTGGAGCATGCCCGCTTCCTCAGGACCTTCTTTCTTCACGGCCCAAAGAACTCAAAGGTTCCTCTGATCCCCTATCGGGAATTTTCCTTATCCACAGTAACTCTTCTATTGATCTCCCTTAATGATTGGGAAATCGGACCTCACGATTTCGCGAATCCTATGGTCGTGTGTTTTATGCCTCACAATTCCCCGAAATCTGATGCGAGTCAACATTGACTTCCTCCCCTACTATCGGAGTTCTCCCTGTCGAGAAATCACTACTCGCAACGTCAACAAATGGAATTTCTGAACTCCGAACCCCGATGTGCCGATACTCCGATGCACACGTGCGAGATGACTTTTCCACCTCCTGTCGCCTCTGTCGGGATTTCAAAATTCACGGGATTGTGAATACTGATGCAAAAGGATCCGGGACTTAAATTTTCCCGATCCTCGATACTATGCCACCTGTCCTCCACTAGCTCCAGTTGTGGCCCATACAATTCTCCCGTCAGAATATCGCGGATCGTGATTCCAACACGCAAGAGTTTTCTGTCTTCGAAAACGCTGATATCCTGAACTCCGACTCTTCGGGATATCTTGACACGCGTCCCCTACTAATGGATGGTTCTGATCTTGTCAGGATATCTCGGATCACGATATCGTAATTCCTGTTACAACAACTTGATGCTTCGACTTGCGATTCTTCGATATGCAATGTCACGTGTAGATCTGACGGTACTTCTGTCTCGGATCGACGACTCTTCTCTTTCCCGAGATTTGAACCTCTTCTACACTTACACTGTAACCTCTCTGTGCCTCCGTGAGATCCAATGGCCCATGGAACTTCATGATACCTCCTCAAAGAATTTTGACCGTCCACTCTCCTCCTGGTGAATCCAGGAAATGAAGAAGTGTCTCCCCACGAGATTCGCTCACCTACTTGCAAACCTGTGACGCTTCTTTCGAACTTCCAATAGCATCTCCCTTGCACTTACCCTTCAGTAATTTCTAAGGGCTACTCCTCCTAAGATTTCCACGAATTCAATCTTCAGGAAGAAACTTTGTACGCACTCCTTGCGGCAAATATTCAACCACGCCTAAGTGTTGAGGTCTCTCAACCCCGCACACCCCTGCAGTAGCAGTCTGTTAGGTTTTCACTCGGAATCGCAACTTTGAGACTTCTCCCTGGCCTGCACACTCCTTGCATGACATTGTGCCCCTGCACTTCTGAGATGAGAACAAAAGCTAACTCTTAATTGAGCCCTTCTGTCTACGCACTCCTTGCGGACAATTCGACTACACTCCTTGTAGGAATATTCTGGCTCAATTAGAGAAACAATCGAAACTCATCCCTTCACCCTCTTAGACTTCTATTCACACATGAAATCACATGCACATCATATAAAAGAAAATGCATAACAGAAAATAAACATCCATGAGCATAACATCAACACACAGAGAAACAACACAAACCATGAACTTGAATCAAAGATTTCTTCTATTAATTAAACTGCTTATACATGGGCATTCTTCATACAATACTCTACATGCTCTTCTCTTCCTGCTTCTATGCTCAAGCTCAGGCTCAAGCTAATTCTCTCCCTGAACTATGTTACAATGTACAATGAGGGTGTCTATATCTGTTTTCCCTCTTGCACTCTAAAAACTATCAAATCTAGAATTCAATTCCTATCTAACAACATTAGTTATTTTAAATGTTGTCTATCTACTAAAGGACGAGATATTAAAGGCTCAAGATCCATTACAATATACAAGTGCACCTCATTAAATTTCCACATTAATGTTCGTGCAATAGTTTCAAGGTGAAATCCAAAAAGAAAATTTGTTGGCTTGTCCATCTGTCCTCCGCTTCCACGTTGGCTCGCTTGATGAGTTGTCGATGCTCCTGCATCATACTCCTCAGCTTGAAAACTTTCATGGGATCCTGCACGGTCTTTCCATGATTCTGTATCTTCGCTTCAGTCTCCCAGCTGGCATCTTCAACTGGATTACCTTTCCATTTCACCAGATACTCATATTATTCCTTTCGCCTGGTCTTCTTGCTCACCTTCTTGTCCAGTATACACTCCATCCGCGTCTTCTCTGAAACTGGAAATTGTTTCACCCATTGGACCACTGGATGTTTGGTTCCATTCTCTGCTTCTCCAGCTCTATATGGGTATAAGTCCGCGACATTGAATATCGGATATATTCTGATCCCATCCGGTAACTCAATCTCATAAGCATTTTCTCTGAATTTTCTCAAGACCTTGCATGGCCCGATTTTCTTCATCTTTAACTTGTTGTATGTTCCCCTCGGGAACCTTTCTTTTCTCAAATGTGCCAGAAATAGATCACCAACTTCAAACTGAAGTTGTCTCCGATGCTGATCTTCTCTACGCTTATATTCCTGACTCAAGACCGCTCCTATGGCATACCCATTGGCATCACATTTCACCTGAAATGTCTTTAGGAAATCCGGCAACACCAACACTGGTTGTTTCGTGATCTTTTGCTTCAATAGATTGAAGCTTTTCTCAGCCTTTTTTGTCTAGTGAAAAGACTTATGTCGCTTCTTCACTGTATCCATCATCGCTGCGCTAATCCCACTAAAATTTCTGATGAATTTCCGGTAGAAACTAGCTAAACCATGAAAACTTCTCACCTCGAAAATATTTCTCGGTGATGGCCAATTCTTCATTACTTCTACCTTGTCCAGATCCATCCTCAACTCATTTGAAGATATAAAAAAACCGAGATAAATGAGTTCTATCTTCATAAATGAGGACTTCTTCATATTAATCAACAACTTTTCCTGTTGTAGCTTCTACATCACTATAGCCAAATTCTTCAAGTGTTCTGCAACTGATTTACTGTAAATCATTATGTCATCTAAATACACAATGATGAACTTCCCGATGAACTCCCTCAGGACTTCATTCATCAACCTCATAAAGGTACTCGGTGCATTTGTTAAGCCAAATGGCATAACAAGCCATTCATACAGTCCTTCATTGGTCTTGAAGGCTTTCTTCCACTCATCACCTTCTCTCATGTGAATCTGGTGATATCCAATTTCCAAATCTATCTTTGAAAAATACTTTTCCCCACTCAGGAAATCCATCAGATTGTCCATTCTCGGCAATGGAAACCTATATCTAATGGTTATTTTGTTGATCGCTCTTGAATCGGTACACATTCTCCAACCTCCATACTTCTTCGGACTGAGCATTGTCAAAACAACACATGGATTTAAACTTTCTTTGACCAATCCCATGTCCAATAAATCTTGCACCTGCTTCTTGACCTCTTCATTTTCCTGCGGCATCAACCTGTATGAGGATTTATTTGGAAAATTGGCTCCTGGTATGAGATCGATATGATGACTCACACTTCTCATTGGTGGCAACAAATGAGGTAATTCGTCCACTATGATGTCAGCGAACTCTTCCAGTAGTTCCTGAATCTCATCTGGTAAATCATCCACTCTTGTGCTAGTCAGAATAATATTCGGCTTCCTGACTACAAAAAATTGTGGATCTTCTCTCTTCTTAACCTTCATAAGAAGCTCCTTCCCACTCATGAGAAGTACAGTATTTCTCACTTCTGGTTTTACCTCTTTATCCTTAATTGGAAGCAACATATGTGTCCTCCCATTCTTCTCTAGAGTATACGTATTCATATTCCCATCATGAACTACGTTCCTGTCATATTTCCATGGTCTGCCCATCAATAAATGTCATACATCCATAGGGATAACATCACAGAGTATTTTATCATTATACCCTCCTATTTTGAATTCAACTAAACATTGTTTAGTGACATTTACCTGATGTCCCTTCTGTAGCCATGAAACTTTGTACGGGCTTGGATGATCAATCGTCTCCAGCTCCAGCTTCTCTACCATCTCGGTTGAGACGAGATTATCTATGCTACCACTATCCACAATAACCTTGCATACCCTGTCCTTGGTTTTGCAAGCAGTTCTAAAAAGTCTGGTTCTTTGAGCTGAGTCCTCCACCTCCTTCTCGGGTGTTAAGAGAACCTTACGCATCATCAATGACCTTCCACCTTCTACATCTTCGGCCTCAACATATCACCTCCGCGCTTCAGTGATGTGAGCTTCTCCAATGTCCTTCTTTTTCTCTGGACACTCATAAGACTTGTGCCCATTCTTTCCACATGTGAAGCATGTGATTACTCCACCTCTTCCTCTTCTTCTACCTCTGGTATGAGGAAACGTATTGTTATCAACATATCCTCCTCTCTACTCATTTTGATGCCCTCTCTGTTCAACATATGGCCCTCTCTGTGAGGTCCCTCCTCTTTCAACTTTACCCTGAGGTTTCTTCCATTCCTCCTTGGGCTTCTAAGTTCTTTCCTGGGAAACTAACCTGCCTCTGGCCTGACTTCTGCCTCAGCCCCTCTGACCTTTTTTTCGTCTCAGCTTCTCCTTAGCTTTCAAAGCCATCTGATAAGAATCCTCCACTGTTCGGATGGTTGTCATACTCATCTCATCCTAGATATCGTATCTCAGGCCATTCATATACCTGACAACTTCTCATCATCGCTCTCCCGATGACCTGTTCTGATATTCAGCCTGTAGAATTCCTCTGTGTATTCTTTTACTATCATCAGCTTCTGTCTCAGGTTCAGCATCCTCCTAAACAAAGTGATTTGATAATCTCTCGAGATGAACTTTGCCTTCATCTTTGCAATCATTTGATCCTAGCTTTTAATCTTCTGCTTGTCCTTGCAGCGTCTATCTGCTTGAAGCTCATCCCACCATAATGCTACGTGTCCCTTCAATCTCGTGACAGCATGTCTGAATTTTTTGTCTTCTTCGACATCTTCATAATCGAAGTGTGTATCCAGAGATCTAATCCAGTCTAGAAACTCTTCTGCATCCAGATTGTCTTCATAAAATGGAATGTCCATCTTTGTTCTTGAACTCATTCATGCAATAGCTTTAATTAATCACTCATTGTTTAAATCCTCGGTTGCAACTTCTCTTTCTTGTTCAGCCTCAGCTTCACTCTCGGAATCGCTAATATCCCCCGCACTGACTGTGCATCTTTGCGTTGTCTCCATGTCTTCAAGTCTTGTTCGGAGATCTCGTATCTCTCTTTCCATTTCTGGATTTTGTGCTTGTCTTCCCCTTCTTCTTGGGTTTTCTCTTTCTTCTGGATCGGGTGACTGTCTATCCTGTCTCCTTGGCGGAATGGTGAAATTTCCTTCTCTGCTATAGAAACCAAAGAAATTTTCTAGATCTGATACCACAACTGACGCAGCTGCACTCCTCGGAGCATGCCCACTTCCTCAGGACCTTCTTTCTTCACGACCCGAAGAAATCAAAGGTTCCTCTGATCCCCTATCGAGAATTTTCCTTACCCACAGTAACTCTTCTATTGATCTCCCTTAATGATCGAGAAATTGGACCTCACGATTTCGAGAATCCTATGATCGTGTGTTTTATGCCTCACAATAACCTGAAATCTGATGCGTGTCAACGTTGACTTCCTCCCCTACTATCGGAGTTCTCCCTGTCGGGAAATTGCTACTCGCATCATCAACAAATGGAATTTATGAACTACGAACCCCGATGTGCCGATACTCCGATGCACACGTGCGGGCTGACTTTTCCACCTCTCGTCGCCTCTGTCATATTTTTGAATTCGCGGGATCGCAAATCCTGATGCCAAAGGATCCGGGACTTATCTTTTCTCGATCCCCGATACTATGCCACCTGTCCTCCACTAGCTCGAGCTGTGGCCCACACAATTCTCCCGTCGGAATATCGCAGATCGCGATTCCAACACGCAAGAGTTTTCTGTCTTTGAAAACCCCGATATCCTGAACTCTGAATCTTCGAGATCTCTTGACATGCGTCCCCCGCTGATGGATGGTTCTGATCTTGTCGGGATATCGCGGATCGCGATATCGTAATTCCCGTTACAACAACTTGATGCTTCGACTCGCAATTCTCTGATATGCGATGTCATGTGTAGATCTGACGGTCCTTCTGTCTCAGATTGACGGCTCTGCTCTCTCCCGAGCTTTGAACCTCTTCCACACTTACACTGTAACCTCTCTGCACCTCTGTGAAATCCAAGGGCCCACAGAACTTCACGATACCTCCTCAAAGGATTTTGACCGTCCACTCTCCTCTTGGTGAATCCACGAAATGAAGAAGTGTCTCACCACAAGACTCGTTCACCTGCTCACAAACCTGCGATGCTTCTCTTGGACTTCCACTAGAAGCTCCCCTGCGCTTACCCTTTGGTAAGTTCTAAGGCCTACTCCTCCTGATTTTTCCATGAATTCAATCTTCAGGAAGAAACTTTGCACGCACTCCTTGCGGAAAATATTCAACCACGACTAAGTGTTGAAGTCTCTCGACCCTCCTCACCCCTGCAGTAGAAGTCTATCAGGTTTTCACTCAGAATCGCAACTCTGATGCTTCTCCCTAGCCTGTGCACTCCTTTCACGACACTGTGCCCCTGCACTTCTGAGATGAGAACAAAAGATAACTCTTAATTGAGCCCTTCTGTCTATGCACTCCTTGCAGACAATTCAACTGCACTCCTTACAAGAGTCTTCTGGATCAATTAGAGAAACAATCGAAACTCATCCCTTCACCCTCTTAGACTTCTATTCACACATGAAATCACATGCACATCATATAAAAGAAAATGCATAACAGGAAATAAACATCCATTAGCATAACATCAACACACACGGAAACAACACAAACCATGAACTTGAATCAAAGATTTCTTCTATTAATTCAACTGCTTATACATGGGTGTTCTTCATACAATACTCTACATGCTCTTCTCTTCCTGCTTCTATGCTCAGGCTCAGGATCAGGCTAATTCTCTCCCTGAACTATGTTACAATGTACAATGAGGGTGTCTATATCCGTTTTCCCTCTTGCGCTCTAAAAACTATCAAATATATAATTTAATTCCTATCTAACAACATTAACTATTTTAAATGCCATCTATCTACTAAAGGATGAGAGCTTAAAGGCTCAAGATCCATTACAATATACAAGTGCACCTCATTAAATTTCCACATTAATGTTCGTGCAATAGTTTCAAGGTGAAATCCAAAAAGAAAATTTGTTGGCTTGTCCAGCTGTCCTCCACTTTCGCGCTGGCTCCCTTGATGAGTTGTCGATGCTCCTGCATCACAAACATTTCACATAGAATATAAACTATATTAAAGAGTAAAGTTTAAATGATTCTTGAACCAAAATTGTAGTGAATAATTATAATCAACAATAAAAGTAGAGTCATCGCGCTATGGTATTCAAGTGAAGAGAATTAACCACCGCCCTTCAAGGTGACAAGGGTATCATTAAAAACTCAAAATTTTTTATGTCATAGAAGTCCCAATAAAATTTTTGAGCCATCATAGAGACAGAAGGAAATAAATCAAATAACAAGGGTAACTACCCGATTAAGAACCAGTCGAGGGTCTGGTAAATCTACAGAAGGATGACTCCATCCATTATAGGGGAATTAAAAAAAAATGTAACATATTACACTACCAAACAGAAAGAGTCTTCCATTGGTGAACTATTCACAGGGCCGACATATCTCCTTGAGATTATTTAAATAAGAACAAAAATAGGAATAACGAAAACAAGACAAAGTATATACTACGCTTTATCCATTTCGCAGTGGGACCTTTTAGTAAGACTTTTACCCTTCCCCTATTAAATGAAATCTTATTATCTATTTGATGGGTGGCATATGCTATCAAGCAACCTTAACTCCGAAAGACTCTAATTAACTACTAAAGAGGGCTCCCAAACCAACTAACCAGAGGAGGAATATTGACAACCTCAAGGAGAAAACCGTTTTCCTCAGGATTAAACGTGATTCTGAAAATGATACAAAGAAGTTACCTGAAAGGAATAACACAATAAGAATGATAAAGACATAAAGGTGACTAAAAGAATGACAAAATACTTAACGATTATCAAAGAGTGCACCACCTTAATTAATCTATCGTGGTATTATGTTAAGGAAGAACTTGCTAGGGTTTCAGACCACATTGTCTATTACATCCATGGAGCGACCACCATTACATACAGACTTTACCTATGGAAAAATGCGATACACAGAGTCTCTTCAAAAAAAAAAAAAAATCAGAAATGATAAACAGTGAATCTACACAAACCCTAAACTATGCCTTGTCGCCTCAGAATAAATGTGGAAAGTGCAAAGGATGGGTTAGCCATGTGACAATGGCAGGGTCAGTGTGACACTTCGGGTGTAGAGCCAGATGAATTCAATACGACTAGCAGGACCGCCATTTATGAAGGTTACAAATATTTAACTACGCTGACAATAAACCTTTCCCCACTTAAGGAATTTTTCTTCCACACCCTACGTTAGTCTCAGTTAGTAGTTCGATCCTCGTTGTCGAATTCCCACCAGTGATATGGATTAGAGCTTCATTACAATCAACATATCATTTCTATGAACCATTAAATGACTTGAACTTGGTAGGTTATGATAATTACTATTCTTTAAACCCGATCCATGGATATGATGTTGGGAACCAAATAAAGTTCCCTAGGGTTATTTTATTCGGGGAAAATTGCACATGGACATGAAGACCTTAAGTGAAAAAGGTGAGGGTAGCATGGATCATGAGACTACACATTATACACAGTCCCCATGCATAAGGTTTTGAATGAAGGTAAAAAGGAATTTTTCTAAAGCCTTGGGGGATTCTCTCTTATAAACATCTTGGGGTAGGTAGGACGTAGGGGTTTTATAATAGAATTTTATAATGGAGTTTTATAGTAAATTTTTATAACAAAGACATAATGGATTTTTATAGTATAGTTTTATAACAAATATTTATAATAGAGTTTATAACAAGTTTGATAATAGAGTTTTCCCTACTTCGACAAAGATATTATATAGACAAAAAAACAAATTATGGTAAATATGAGGTACATTACACCAAGGTATCAAGCTATATTTTTTGGTTTATGTTATGCATGTAATAATTTCAGACATAAAGTTGTAAATTTCAAAGCTAATAGAAGGAACAAAAAAAACCATGAAATTCATGCACAAAATGGTCATTGATTAACTTAGACAAGTTTGGCAGATTGAGCATTGCCAGAAAAGGGTGACAAGGTTGCGACATCTGGCCACAAGCTCCCTAGAAAGATTGTTGTTGGGGAATCAAAGCCCATCCAAGGTTCTGATATGCAACATGGCCCTGTCTGGGATTGTAAGACCCTCCTTTGAACTGATTCATGAGGGGTTGGTAGGGAACAATTCCAATAGGAATGTTCTGATGAGGTGTAATATACCTCAAAATGCCAAAAATAAATAAAAAATTGTGAGGTAACTTAAGTTCTTCTCTTCATGCAATAACCCTTTTATATCAGTGTAGTAGTTCAAGAAATTATCTAAGGTTTCAACCTGTTCATTCCTAGTCATAAAATGTATTTGTATAGTTTTAGTCTTAGAAGCTACAATCCTATCCTTTCCCTAGACATGAGATTTCAGTGTTCGCACACACAGGACTGAGTATTACAATTTTTAACATAATGCATTTACCTGACATAGAAAGCAAGGGGTGTGAGAACTATACCCCACTAGCGTTTAGTATCATTGTATAGCTGGGTGAAAATAATAGGGTTCCTTTAACAACTAAGAGAGTTTAATAAAGAGATAACCCCGTCCCTGTCATACCGACATTCGGGTAACGAGATCCCAACTACAATCTTATTGAAATAAGGGGTTAACTACAAGTCCGTAGTTAAGAGAATGCAACCTAACTAGTCATGTCACAAAGGAGTCAAGTTAACTATGCATTTGATGCATAGCATGGGTGGAAAGGTATAAATGTCAATGATATTTAAAGCTTTGCATCTGGCCATTAATGGAGGTCCTATAGACACGAGTTTTGATGGCCCTTTCTGATCCCTCCCCATTCAAAACGCGCTAAACTGACCCCCACGACGTGGCCCAAAAAACCCCTGTACATTCAACATTAAATTTCTTTTGTAAGGTCTCTTCTTAGGGTTAAACGAACCTTCCTTTCTCATTGTGAGACTCTCTAAATGGTCCTATGTATCACTATCTTCGACAAGTGAGATTGTTGGCTTGGGTCGCATCCTGGTGGCAGGTAGCGTAGTCCATCTTCCTGGTAAGGATTTTAACTTGAAAGAATGCTTGAATAATAGGGTCGTTCAAAGGAAGTTTCTACAGGGAATGTGATGTTTTGTATCTTCTATTACACATATTTAAATTAAAGTTTTCCTATATCATTATCTCTGATGATTTCTTAGCCTTTCGCAGAAGAGTCTCTGAGGTTTGATAGATAAATAACTGAGTCTTATACAGAACCTGTGTTCTTCGAAGGTTGTTACATTCACCCAGTACCCTTGGAAAGGATTGCGGTGTGACATCCCCAAAAATAAAATATTTTTAAAATTTAAAATTGCTAGAGATTTATTTCCGTTTTTAGTAAATTTGAATTTGGAAAATTTTTGCCATTTATGGAAATTCTGAATTTCAAATTTGGCAATTATAATTAATTGTTTTGACTGTTGGTCAAAGACCTGATTTGACCCAACTAACTATTTGACTATAACACTTGTATAGAAACATAATATTTTATGTTGATTGCAGGAGGACAAATGGAAGAGCCATGTTAAATTTAACTGCCCATGACTCCATGAGTGGGGAACATGTTGGAACTACCTATGGGATGATTATTACAAGTGGAAAATCAGTGATTTTGCCATTGGCAACCCCTGAAAAATTAGGGATTTAGTAAGCTAGCAAAAGTTCCCAAGAGAGGGAAAAGACCTGGGCAAATGATAAATAGCATATGAGAGGAGGCAGGATGCTGACAAGTATGCTGGGAAAAGAGACTATTGATTTTATTTTTGTTATGAACACTACTAAGTAAGTGTGAGGCAAGAGGAATCCGTTGAAGTGGAAGGACGTTACGGAGGAAGATTTTTCCAAGTTCACCCTCATGGATTCATGGTCAGGCTAGGGGGTGAATCAGGCAAGTGATTTTGGCTTCCCTATTCTATGGTTGGGAGGAATGTTGTTGTGCCCCTTGTCTTCCCACGGATTGGACTCAAATATGTTGATCTACACCTCTCTGTTTTTTGAATGGCTATGTTTGATTGATGTAATGTATTTGTTCGGTGATTATATCTAATTGCAGTAATGTAAACTATTTGAATGATCATATATGTTCGTTGTGAGGAATATATGTGAAGGAAATCTATATATATATATTTATAATATATCTGCTGGAATGTTCACATATGACTGCTAAATATATATATTTTATTACGAAAGATAAAATACTTTCGTGGATATAATCTTTATGTTGTCGCGAAGTTCGAAATAGACATCCCAATTCTAGAATTGTCTCTCCTGTAAGTAAAATGCTAGATGGAAGCACCTATAATTATATTTATATAAGTAAATAAGAAAAAGGGGAGATTAACATCAATGGGGAAAATCCTTTCTATAGTCAAAATCGGAGGAAACCAAACATAGATCCCACAGAACATCGGTATATAATTACCAAACTCTTATGGAAGTGAAATTTATATTTATGATGCATAGATCTAGTATTGTTGGTGTCTAATACATTAATTAAAAGAGACTCTAACTGAATATAATAGAAATTACTCCATACAGAAAATTGTTGTCCTATTGTACCCTTTTATGAATGTCTCTCTACTAGTTCAAAATGCATTATCTTTGTTGCATCTCATTACTATTATGAACACTAGTTCTTGAAAGTATACTAGATGGAAGGATATGACTAGTCAATTCTTAAAGAGAATTTTTACTATGGTTTAGATTACTACGGTAGTAAGATAAAGCGTTGTAGTTGAAAACCCCACAAGCAAATTATGATGCGGATTTGAATTTACCTACATATTGAATGCAAATGGAAAACTGCATAATGTATATATATATATATATATATATATATATATATATGTATAGTTAAAGTATGAAAAATGGAGGTCAATCGGGTTTCAGCAATTACAAATGTTGAATACAAAAAAATAAAAGACCGTTCTTTTTGACGAATCCCTAAATGCAAAAAGGTTGTGGGCCTAACACTTTGGGTTTTTGGGATTCGGGGTTTGGCGATTACAAATTCCAAACACTAACACATAACAATTCTTAAATTGCAAAATGCGAATGAAATATGGGCCCAATACTTCGGGATTTCAGGGTTCTGGATTTCGAGGTTTACAAATACCAAACGCCACAAATGACAATTCTTGAATCGCGAAAAAACAAATGGAGTGTGGGCCCGGTCCTTTTCAGGTTCTAGGGTTTACAAACTCCCGATGCAAAACACCGCACAACATCAAACATCAAATCGTGAAATCACGAAAAAGGTGTAGGGCCTAGCCAATATCTGGTTTCGACGTTTGGTAATGCTTGATGCATGAAAAACATACACTAGTAATCACTGAACGGTAATCACTGAACTCTGAGTTTAATCAAAAGGCCTTACCTAACCACTATCCTGTATTCAAATATTTTAAAAAGAAAAGTATAGGAGTCTGTTTATATTTAAACTTGTCGTAGAGGAGTATAGACTAATACTCTACTTTTACCTAAGTTTGTTTGGTCGTTTTCATCATGTGATTATGTGTATGGACTAACACATAAGGCCTAGGCCATAAAGTCCCAAAGTCATTTGTTTTCTTAAGACTGTCGTAATGGTCATAGGTACAAATAGATAGGAAAGTAATTATAATTACATGAATTGAAATAAACATTGAATGAGGAGTAAACACTTATTGTCAATCAAAAATTTTTAAGTTGAGTGATAATGACAGTCGATGAATGTAAGGAATCTTGCAAACTTTCAGACTCAAGCCGTATAATAGAAAGCTTACTTGCTTGAATCTTGAACTATTCAAGGATACTTATACAAACATTTTTTTATTTATTTTTAGACAGTTTTTGAGGTATATTACATATGATATCAGAGCAAAAGCTACAACATTGGGCCTGAACAAGGCCACATTAGCTGCTTAGTATTTATTCTGATTTATGTAAAACTAATAAATCGTATGGTTACAAACAGAAATCCCTTTCTGTTTTTGTAAATTATGGCAAATCAGGGGGGTGCAAAAATTAGGATGGAAGGAAATCTGCAACAAGGACCTCCTGGAGATCCAAGACATAATAGTGATGGAAGCTCACTCACGGAGGTGTTGGACACAATGAGGAATCGTATTGTTGAACTGCAGGTTTTCAAGGCTGACAATGAAAAATTTAAGAAAGAACAGCAGGAACAGAAAGAGATAAATGAAGTCATGTTGCGTAGTATAGTAACCAAGAAAATCCTGAAAGACGATAACCATGAAGAAGAAGTCAACAAAAGGGCCTCCAAGAATTCTAGACCGGAAACAAAAAAAGGAGATAGTTCATCTGAAGGGACACCTTCAGCTGAAGACAAAACTATACCAAACAGAAAAAGAAAACAAGTAGACCACCTTGAAGGAGAATTTAAAAAGATTAAACCAACTACCTTTGATGGAGAGTCCGGGACAAGAGAAGAAGCTGAGGCATGGTTGTTGGACATCAAAAAATACTTCCAAATCTACAACTATTCCAGCAACATGAAGGTTAGAATGGCCATCTACAATCTGAAGGGGAAGGCCAACATTTGGTGGCAGGACCTGAAATTGGACAAGGCCTAAAGGAGAAACAGTTGGAATGGTCCAACTTTAAGAAGTATTTTAAGAAACAATACCTTTCTGAAATCTATTATGAAAGGAAGATGAAATAATTTTATGAGTTACGACTCAGACAGATGATGATGGAGGACCTTATAAAATTTTTTATGGAACTACTAAGGTTCGTACCATACATCTAGGAGGATAAGGTAAAAATCTAGTCATTCTTAAGTTGTTTACCACAGTCCTACAGGGACAGAATTGAGTTTGACAACCCCAAATCCTTGAGTGAGATATTCAGGAAAGCACAAATGTGTTATGACCAGTATAAACAACGGGTAGAGTTTCCCAAGGACTGGAAGGATAAGAAGCAAGATCGAATGAACCAACGAAAGAAGGGATACCAGCCAACTCTTTATCGGAATGCAGCAAAAGGTTTCCCAAGTAAGGATTTTCACTCCAATCATCTGAATGCACAAGGTAGTGGAAAACCGGTAAACCTGGGAACGAATAAGTTTGGGGACCACTCCTACAAACCATTAAATTGTTGGGAATGCAGAGAGCCTTATCTAAGGAGGAACTGTCCATGTTTAATTTCAAAAAATAGAACTGTTGTTCACAATTTGTAGGAAGCCTCGATAGTGGGAGAGATGGGCAGAAACCTACATCAGATAAATGCAGCCTTAGATGGTCGACAAGCTGACCACCAGTCCTCCATGGTAGAAATCGAAGGTAAAATCAATGACACTCAAATTTTTTGTTTTAATTGAACCTGGAGGTATGTTAAGTTATATTACTCTTGATGTAGTAGAGTCGAATAAACTTAAGAAACTGAAGAATGCAAAATCATGGCTTGTACAACTAGCTACAGGTACTAAAAGGAAAGTAGTTGACTTTATTTTTTATTTTGATTTCATCTTAGATGGTCAAAATATAAGGACCAATCTGAACATCCTACCACTAGGATCTTATGATATGATTATCGGGATGGATTGGTTGGAACAACACAAAGCAATACTAGACTGTTATACAAAGATACTTAGCTATAGAGATGATTTTGGCACTGTTAGAACAACCCAAGGCATACCAAAACCTGTATTAGTTTGACAAGTTTCAACGATGAAACTCAAGAAATGTATTAGAAAGGGATGTCAAGTTTATGCCATCCAAGTGACGATTCTATTAGAAAAAATAGATAAGCCAAATTTATAAGACTTTGTTGTCCTACATGAATTTAGAGACATGTTTGTGGATGAGATATTGGAATTACCTCCGACAAGGGAAATAGACTTCTCCATAGACCTACTACCTGGTTCAACCCCTATCTCAAAAGCACCTTACCGAATGAGTCTACCAGAACTGACGGAATTAAAAATACAATTACAGGAATTGTTGGACAAAGAGTATATCGGACTGAGTGTCTCACCATGGGGAGCACTAGTCCTCTTTGTGAAAAAGAAATACGGTACTCTAATACTATGTATCGATTATATACAACTGAACAAACTGACTATTAAGAATAAATATCCCTTACCAAAGATAAATGATCTATTCGATCAAGTAGGTGGGGCCAAGATCTTTTCAAAGTTGGATTTACGATCCAGTTATCATCAAGATAGGATAAAGGACAAGGACATAAGCAAAACATCTTTTCAGACAAGATATGGAAACTACGAATTCGTAGTCATACCTTTTGAACTCACTAATGCACCAACCACATTTATGTCCCTGATGAACAGTATTTTCAGTCAATACTTGGACAAGTTCATGGTAGTAATTATCGACAAAATTATGGTCTATTCAAGAATAGAAGAACATAATGAACACTTAAGGATAGTTATTTAAACATTGAGGAAACACAAACTGTATGCCAAATTTGACAAGTGTGACTTTTATCAGAAAGAAATACAATATCTAGGACATGTAATTTCAATACAAGGCATTGTTGTAGACCTGGAAAAGAAAAAATCCATTATGGAATGGCTAGTACCTAAGGATATACCGGATATATAGTCATTCATGGGAATCACCAGATATTACCGCAGGTTTATAGAAGGGTTTTCCAAGATAGCCTACCTTATCATGTCATTACAAAAGAAAGGAACCAATTTTAACTGGTCAGAGAAGTGTCAAGACAGTTTTAACAAACTCAAGGGATGATTGACAACTGCACCTATATTGAAGGTAGTAGACCCAGATAAAGACTTCACCATATGTGTTGATGCAAGTAAAGAAGGAGTAGGTGTTGTCCTAACTCAGGAAGGGCACATGATTTGTTATGAGTCTCGAAAATTAAAAGAACACTAGCGAAATTATGTCACTCATGACTTAGAATTGGCAACAGTAATACGTGCCTTAAAAATGTGGTGACACTATATAATGGGAAAAAAATTCCTACTATTGATGGATAATAGCGAGGTGAAATATCTATTTAACCAACCAGATCTTAATGCAAGACAAGCAAGGTGGCTAGCCTTCTTGAGCAAATTTGACTTTGAGGTCAGACATATCAAGGGTAAGGAAAATAAAATAGCAGATGCTTTAAGAAGAAGAGTCCATGGGTTATTTGAGATAAACATCAGTAGGGCATAAAGTGATCTGGAACAAAGAATAAGGACGACAGGTATTAACGACGAAAATTACACTAAGATAATGACAAAATTACAAAACAGTATTGCCAACTCTGACAAAACAGATCTAAGAATCAACAAGAAAGGACTATTATGACTTAAAAATAGACTTTACATACCAGATTCATCAGAATTGAAATCAACAGTTTTCGACGAAGTGCATTAGAAGCTGTATTCTGTCCATCCAGGTTACTAGAAAACAATAACAACACTTAGAAAACTATTTTTCTGGCCTAGTATGAAGGGGGAAATAGCAGAATACTTGGCTAGGTGCCAAGATTGTTAGTATGTTAAGGCTGAGAACCAACATCCAGCCAACCTATTACAACCATTACCAGCACCAGAATGGAAATGGGAGACTATATCACTGGACTTTATAACAGGTTTGTCTAAAACTCAAAAACAAAATGATTCTATCATGGTTGTAATCGATAAAATCAGTAAGTCTGGACACTTTATGCCTGTAAAGTCTACTTTTAAAGATATAAACATTGCTAAAATATTCATGAAATAAATTTTTAGACTGCATGGTATTCCTAAAATGGTGATTTTAGATAGAGACGTAAAATTTACATCTTCTTTTTGGAAGGAATTATTTGGAGGGCTAAACACTAACTTGAATTTAAGTACAAGATATCATCCACAAACGGATGGACAGACTAAAAGGACAAACCAAATAATAGAGGATATGCTTTTCATGTATGTAAGAACCAAACCAAGCAAGTGGGAAGACTACCCGCACTTGGTAGAATTGTCATATAACAATGGGTACCAAACTTCAGCTAAGTTGAGCCCTTTCAAAATATTGTATGACAGAAAGTGTACGACTCCAATTAGTTGGGATAACCTAGCTGACAGACTCATGGTTGGACCAGAGATGCTCCAAGAAATGGAAACCATGGTAAGAAAGGTACAACATAACTTGAAAAAATCACAGGACAGACAAAAGAGATATGGAGATCAGAAAACAGGACACCTGGAATTTCAAGTAGGAGACCATGTTTATTTGAAGGTCAAGGACTGAAAGAGCTCATTAAAGTTAGGGAATTGTGCCAAGATGGCACCCAGGTTTTTTGGGCCCTTCGAGATACTAGCTCGAAATGGACCTGTAGCATATCAACTTGCACTTCCAACTAATCTAATAATTCATAATGTATTTCATGTTTCGTTGCTGAAAAAGTATATTCATGACCCTACTCATAGGATTGATTGGAACTTGGTGCAGGTGGAACCCGAAGGTGAGTTTCAGGAGGAACCCCTGCGCATTTTGGACCTGAGAGAAATAACACTTTGGAGAAGAGCCATCACTCAGGTAAAGGTGCAATGGAAGCACTTTAATCCCGAGGAGGCCACTTGGGAGTTGGAGGGAGATTTGTGGAAATCTCATCCAATCCTATTCCAAGAAAGGAACGAACACTGAGGACAGTGTCTTAATGAAGGGGGAAAGGATGTGACATCCCCAAAAATAAAATATTTTTGAAATTTAAAATTGCTGGAAATTTATTTCTGTTGTTAGTAAATTCAAATTTGGAATTTTTTTTTCCATTTATGGAAATTTCGAATTTGGTAATTGTAATTAATTATTTTGACTGTTGGGCAGAGACCTGATTTGACCCAACTAACTATTTGACTATGACACTTTTATAGAAATAGAATATTTGATGTTGATTGTATGAGGACAAATGGAACAACCATGTTAAATTTAGCTGACCATGACTCCATGAGTGGGGAACATGTTGGAACTACCTCTGGGATGATTATTACAAGTGGAAAATCAGTGATTTGGCCATTGGAAGCCCCTGAAAATCAGGGATTTAGAAAGCTGCGAAAATTTCGAAGGGAGGGAAAAGACCTGGGCAAATGATAAATAGCATATGAGAGGAGGCAGGACGCTGCCAAGTATGCTAGAAAAAGAGACTATTGATTTTATTGTTGTTATGAACACTGCTACTTAAGTGTGAGGCAAAAGGAATCAGCCGAAGTGGAAGGACGTTACAAAGGAGGCGTTTTCCAGGTTCTCCCTCGTGGATTCATGGTCAGGCTAAGGGTTGAATCGGGCAAGTGATTTTGGCTGCCCTATTCTACAGTTGGGAGGAATGTAGTTGTTCCCTTTGTCTTCCCACGGATTGGATTCTGATATGTTGATCTACACCTCTCTGGTTTTTGAATGGCTATGTCTGATTGATGTAATGTATCTCTTGGGTGATTATATCTAATTGCAGTAATGTAAACTATTTGAATGGTCATATATGTTCCTTGTGAGGAATATATGTGAAG
>JZKD02S0194731.1:644868-658843 GCA_000966675.3 Picea glauca | reverse complement strand
TATATATATATATATACATATTTATAATACATTTGCTAGAATGTTCACATCCGACTGCCAAAATATATATTTGATTATAGAAGATAAAATACTTTCGTGGATATAATCTCTTTGTTGTCGCGAAGTTTGAAATAGACATCCCAATTCTAGAATTGTCCCTCCTGTAAGTAAAATGCTAGACAGAAGCACCTATAATTATATTTATATAAATAAATAAGAAAAGGGGGAGATTAACGTCAATGGGGAAAATCCTTTCTATAGTCAAAATCCTAGGAAACCAAACATATATCCCATGGAACATCGATATATAATTACCAAACTCTTATGGAAGTGAAATTTATATTTCTGATGCATAGATCTAGTACTGTTGGTGTCTAATACATTTATTAAAAGAGACTCTAAATGAATATAATAGAAATTACTTTATATAGAAACTTGTTGTCCTATTGTACCCTTTTATGAATGTCTCTCTACTAGTTCGAAATATATTATCTTTGTTGCATCTCATTAATGTTATGAACACTAGTTCCCAAAAGTATACTAGCTGGAAGGATATGACTAGTCAATTCTTAAAGAGAATTTGTACTATGGTTTGGATTACTACTATAGTAAGATAAAGCGTCGTAGTTGAAAACCCCATAAGTAAATTGTGATGCAAATTTGAGTTTACCTACATATTGAATGCCAATGGAAAACTGCATAATGTATAGATATACATATGTATAGTTAAAGTGTGAAAAACGAAGGTCAATTGGGTTTCAGCGATTACAAACGTCGAATACAAAAAAAAAAGACCCTGATGTTTGTCGAATCCTGAAATGCGAAAAGGTTGTGGGCCCAACACTTTGGGTTTTTGGGATTCGGGGTTTGGTGATTACAAATGCCAAACACCAACACACAACAATTCCCGAATCGCGAAATACGAATGAAATATGGACCCAATACTTGGGGGTTTCGGGGTTCGAGATTTCAGGGTTTATGAATACCCAATCCAACAAATGACAATTCTCGAATCACGAAAAAACAAATGGAGTGTGGGTCCGGTCCTTTTCGGGTTTCGGTGTTTACAAACTCTCGATGCAAAACACTACACAATGTCAAACGTCGAATCGTGAAATAACAAAAAAGGTGTAGGGCCCAGCCAATATCGTGTTTCAACGTTTGGTAATGCTTGATGCATGAACAACATATAACGGTAATTTTCGAACCGTGAATTTGATTAGGTTGTGTGGCCACTTTGGGTTTCGACGTTTGCAAGAACAAGAGAACTCCACTCAACTTAAACCAATAAAATAACCAGTGTGCCATTACAAGTAGGCGGAAGGGAAACCTTGTAATTCCTTTAAAATTGGTATTACATATCTCAATCAGAATTGAAACAAATGAACATCCCATACGGTGTTTTACTTTCAACGATAGAATTTTCCATCACAAAATGGGTTACCCTTAATCAATTGTACCGAAACCACGACTTAATCTCCAATTCAGAGTTTCAGATATCGACAATTAGAGGTGTCAAGGACACTCACGATAAGAATAATGAAGTAGCGAAATGAGAAAGATCAGAGCATGTCAAGGACTCCGAAATTCCATAAGGGACTATTGTGAGTCTCGAAAACCCGAAAGGTAAAACTCCAAAATCCCATCAACCGTCCATCTCAGTGGGTTATGTGAACCGTCCGATCACTTCGGAGATTTTGTGATCATGAATTTTATAATGTTGGAGTTACGATGACTCGAAGGGAAAAATGTTGAAATCCCATTATCTGTTTGATTAAGAAAAAAAGGGATCAGATTATGAAGTTTTTTGGACCATTGATTTGGCTCCATTTCGAGGATTATGACTTGTCGATATGCCGATATGCCGAAATGATGAAATGTGAAAGACATTTTGATTAGGCCCGTGGTCATAGCCAGTGGGCATATGGAATAAGCACGAGACCCAATACCTGTAATCCAACAGTGAAGGTGAATTTGATTATCATCAGATGATTATGAAATATTCATACTCTGAGTTTAACAAGAAGGCCTTACCTAACCGCTATTCTGTATCCAGATATTTTAAAAAGAAAACTATAGGAGTTTGTTTATATTTAAACTTTTCGCATAGGAGTATAGACTAATACTCTACTTTTACCTAGGTCTGTTTGGTCATTTTCATCGTGTGATTATGTGTATGGACTAACGCATGAGGACTAGGCCAGAAAGTCCCAAAGTCGTTTGTGTTCTTAAGATTGTGGTAATGGTCATAGGTTCAAACAAATAGGAAAGTAATCATAATTACAGGAATTGAAATAAACATTGAATGAGTAAACACTTATCGTCGATCATAAAACTTTAAGTTGAGTGATAATGATATTCGACGACTGTAAGGACTCTTGCAAACTTTCAGACTCAAGCCGTATAACAAAAATCTTACTTGCTTGAATCTCAAACTATTCAAGGATACTTATACAAACAATTTTTTTATTTTTTTTAGACAGTTTTTTAGGTATATTACATGCAGTGGTTTCGAATCTTTCTTTAACAGAGAAGGAAAAAAAAAAAACTACAGCATAAGGCTTGGGGTATTAAAATGGATTCCTACCCTTATCGATTATGAGATTTGTGTAAAACCTTTTGGGTTCACCACTAGGTTATCTTTGTAGTTAGGGTTGGCATCAAAATACCTCAGTTATTTGATTTTGGATGTATTAACCACTTAGTTACAGATTCTGAATTTCAAGTAACGTTTACACAGGGCCTTCATCTATCTGTATCGCGTATTTTAAATATTTTATATGTTGGAAAGTTAGTTCCGTTGAATTTCCTTTATGAGAAATAGATTTGCGGCTTGGTATCACGCTAATTATGGGACCCCATTGATGGGAGGTACCCATCAGGAATACCTGGACCAATTCCCTCTACTCGGGACATTTACTCAACCATAAACACAACAAGAACAAGTTTCCAGATTCCAACCATGAGTTAAGTATTAATTTGAATTTTTTTTCGTTGCCTCCATTTATGGTTCTGTTGTAGCTTCTCGTTTATTTTTATTTTCATATGTTTTACTAATTATTTTAATGTTGAATCTCTCTTATAGAGGTGTCAACTCCACAAGAATCTGGGGTTGGTCCATATCTTCCGCACGAAAGGTATTCTGGTTCCAAGTACATTATTCCTTAGACTTAGCCTTTAGAGTTCACTGGTACTAAGGACCAAGGCTATATACCATCTTTAATACTTATAAAGAATTCTCGTCAAAATTTTCTATATTGGTTGGTTAGGGATACTCCCTACATTATGTTAATACTTCGGAGATTATAAAGGAACACAAACCTTGTGTCTGGTTGTAGAGGTAATTATAACTTGGAAGGGGGTTACTCCCTGACCATTCCCTCTCCTGTTTCTGGGCGAAGTTGAGAAAATATTAGAGTAGTGAAATTCAATACCACGTATGTTATGTTATACTTTTCTTTATAAAATCTGGACAACCATTATTTTTGTAACCTAGTCATCATATTTTGAGTTGATTCAACTGTGGATATTTATGAAGAGTAAATCAGTTCTGCACTTTTAATTTTTTTGAGTTTATCATAATTCCCTCTATTTACAAAATTGGTTTTGTATCTCAGAGCTTAAATCGTTTCCTGGTTATTCTGTTTATTTTTCCAGGATTCTTCTTATTATTAGTTATACAGACATTCACAGTAATTTAATGGAAGTATAGTAGTATTATAATGTTTTTCATAGCCTAGTACAGTAGTATATATATACATAAGGACTTGATTACTACTAGGAGTATGTTTATGTACTCAAGAATCCCCAGTTTCCATTCATCATTATTATGTGTTTTATACCTATATACATGGAAACTTTATTCAAGGTATAACATTAGCATTGGTAGTTATTTAGCCTATGTCTCTTTCCATCTATTCATAATTCGACTTGTTCATTAATTGTGTAAATATTTTCGTGAAATGCCTAAACTAGTAGGATCTCATCCCAAATTGGAGTTTTGGCCTATATATGTTGGAAATAATAAGGCATTTTGAATTTGCAAGTCTAGGTACAAAACTGTACAATCGTAGCTGTCAAGTTCTATATCGCCCACTATCATGAACACCGAGTGTGTTGTTCGCATGTATATTCACAGAAAAAAAAAATTATAACTTACTTCAAACAATATTTATTTCTACAATTGGGTCCCTTTATTTTTTTTGCGCAAAGGTTAAAAGATTGAACATCATGTAATTAGGTTCTATCTAATTATTTTCTAATCCTTATTCTCATGGAGTATTCTTCTTTTGTATTGTCTTAAAACAAAGTAGTAGAGTTATATAATTTCATTTGGTTCTATAACAGGGTTTAAGGAGAGTTTCAGACTCTTCAATTTAATAATTTTCTTTATACAAGAGGTAGATGGTTACCTATTGGCATCATTTGTTTGTTCAAGTGCTATGACCATGAATCTCTGTATCAGTGGGGTTTCTATTGCAACCATTAGATCTTCATTTAATAAAACCTATACACGGTACTAACTGCAACCATATCGATGTATATCATATATAAATACATATATAAGTCTATATGTAATATGAGGAAAGACTTTATCAGCTTCAATTATTCATATATAGGTCTATCTAATATTTCAACTACAGAAATACGCATACATTTGCAGACAGATCTATTCCTTCGAGTTCATTTACACCTAAATGGATTCTGCCTAGAATTTTAGTTTCAGGAGGAACTGTTCCAAAATTGGTCTTTGATTATAAACTTCATACAACGAACAAATATCATCCATGGAAAGTATTTCAAGTTAGCACGAATAGATGTGTGATATCAAATATACAAAAATCATTCAAAAGAAGGAAGGAGAAGATTTAACATATATGAACCAATTCGCGTAAAAATAAAGGGAACAACCACATTCCTCTCAACCGTAGAACAGGGAAGCCAAATCACTTGCCCAGTTCACCCCCTAGCCTGACCATGGTTCCATGAGGGTGAACTTGGAAAATGCCTCCTCAACAATGTCCTTCAACTCCAGCAAATTCCTCTTGCCTCACACTCAATCTATAGTGTTCATAAAAGCAAGAAAATCAATAGTCTTTCCCCCCAGCATACTTGGCAGCGTCCTGCCTCCTCACATATACTATTTATAAAAAAAAAAAAAAATTGCCTAGGTCTTTTTCCCTCCCTTGGGAATTTTCACAGCTTTCTAAATCCCTAATTTTCAGGGGCTGCCAATGGCCAAATTTCTTATTTGCCACTTGTAACAATCAACCCAGAGGTAGTTCCAACATGTTCCCCACTCATGGAGTCATGGTCAATTGATTTTAACATGGTTGTTCCATTTGTCCTCCTACAATCAATATAAAATATTATGTTTTCATACAAGTGTCATAGTCAAATAGTTAGTTGGGTGAAATCAAATCTCTGTCCAACAGTCATAATAATTAATTATAATTATCAAATTCGGAATTCAGAATTGCCATAAATGGAAAAAAAATTCCAAATTCGAATTTACTAAAAACAGAATAATTTTCCAACAAATTTAAATTTCAAAAATACTTTATTTTTTGGGATGTCACATCCTTTCCCCCTTCAATAAAACACTATCCTTAGTGTTCGTTCCTTTATTGGAATGGGATTGGATGAGATTTCTGCAAATCTCCCTCCAACTCTCAAGTGGTATCTTCAAGACTAAAGTGTTTCCATTGCACCTTTACCTGAGCGACGACTCTATTCCGAGGTACTATTTCTCTCTAGTCCAGAATATGCATGGGTTCCACCTGGAACTCACCTTCGGGTTCCACCTACACCAAGTTCCAATCAATCATATGAGTAGGGTCATGAATATATTTTTTCAACAAAGAAACATGAAATACATTATGAATTCTTAGATTAGCTGGAAGTGCAAGTTGGTATGCTACGGGTCCAATTCGAGCTAGTATATTGAAGGGCCCACAAAACCTAGGTGCCATCTTGGCACAGTTCCCTAACTTCAATGATCTTTTTTAGGCTTTGAACTTCAAATAAACATGGTCTCCCACTTGAAATTCCATGTTTTTTCTTTTCTGATATCCATAGCTCTTCTGTGTGTTCTTTGCTTCTTTCAAGTTCTGTTATACCTTCCTTACCATGTTCACCATTTTTTGGAGCATCTCTGGTCCAACCATGAGTCTATTAGCTGGGTTATCCCAGCTAATTGGAGTCATACACTTTATGTCGTACAGTATTTTGAAAGGGCTCAACTTAGCCAAAGTTTGGTACCCATTTTTATATCCAAATTCTACCAAGTGTAGGTAGTCTTCCCACTTGTTCATTTTTGTTCTTACGTACACGCGGAGCATATCCTCTATGATTTGGTTTGTCCTTTCGGTCTGTCCATCCTTTTGTGGATGATAACCCGTATTGAAATTCAAATTAGTATTTATCCCTGCAAACAATTCCTTCCAAAAAGCAGATGTGAATTTTACATTTCCATCTGAAATCACCATTTTAAGAATACCATGCAGTCTGAAAATTTCTTTCATGAATATTTTAACAATGTTTATAGCTTTAAAAGTAGACTTTACAGGAATAAAGTGTGTAGAATTACCGATTTTATTGATTACAACCATGATAGAATCATTATGTTTCTGAGTTTTAGGCAAACCTGTTATAAAGTCCAGCGATATGGTCTCCCATTTCCATTCTGGTATTGGTAATGGTTGTAATAGGTCTGATGGATGCTGGTGCTCAGCCTTAACCTGCTGACAATCTTGGCACCTAGCCAAGTACTCTATTGTTTCGCACTTCATATTAGTCCAGTAAAATAGTTTTCTAAGTGTTGTTATTGTTTTTTGGTAACCTGGATGGCTAGAATATGATTTCTTATGCACTTCGTCCAAAACTGTTAATTTTAAATCTACTGAATCTGGTATGTAAAGTCTATTTTTAAATCGTAATAGTCCCTTCTTGTCAATACTTAGATCTATTGTGTCTAAGTTTGCGGTACTGTTTTGTAATTCTGCCATCATCTTAGTGTAATTTCTGTCATTAATACCTATTGTCCTTATTTTTTTTTCCAGATCACTTTCTGCCCTACTGATATTTATCTCAAATAACCCATGGACTCTTTTGATTAAAGCATCTTCTACTTTATTTTCCTTACCCTTTATATGTATGACCTCGAAGTCAAATTCGCTCAAGAAGGCTAGCCATCTTGCTTTTCTTGCATTAAGATCTGGTTGGCTAAACATATATTTCACCCCACTATTATCCATCAATAGTAAAACATTTATGCCCATTATGTAGTGTCTCCACATTTTTAAGGCGTGTATTACCGCTACCAAATCTAAGTCATGAGTGACATAATTTCGCTCATGTTCTTTTAATTTATGGGACTCATAACAAATAATGTGTCCTTCCTGAGTTAGGACACCACCTAGTCCTTCTTTACATGCATCAGCACATACGGTGAAGTCTTTATCTGCGTCTGCTACCTTAAATATGGGTGCAGTTGTCGATAATTCCTTCAACTTATTAAAACTGTCTTGACACTTCTCTGACTAGTTAAAATTGGTCCCTTTCTTTTGTAATGACATGATAGGGTAGGCTATCTTGGAAAACCCTTCTATAAATCTGTGATAATATCTGGTGATTCCCATGAATGACCAAATATCTGCTACATTCTTAGGTACTGGCCATTCCATAATGTATTTTATCTTCTCCGGGTCTACGACAATGCCTTCTGCTGAAATTACATGTCCTAGATATTGTATTTCTTTTTGATAAAAGTCACACTTGTCCAATTTGGCGTACAGTTTGTGTTTCCTCAACATTTGCAGAACTATACTCAAGTGTTCATCATGTTCTTCCTCCATTTTTGAATAGA
Organism: Picea glauca; assembly: GCA_000966675.3. Classification (NCBI taxonomy): domain Eukaryota; kingdom Viridiplantae; phylum Streptophyta; class Pinopsida; order Pinales; family Pinaceae; genus Picea; species Picea glauca. The sequence goes on along the minus strand of JZKD02S0194731.1, from coordinate 650,976 downwards.
CCAGAATATCGTCGATAAATACTACCACGAACTTGTCTAAGTACTGACTGAAAATATTGTTCATCAGGCACATAAACGTGGTTGGTGCGTTAGTGATTCTGAAAGGTATGAATACGAATTCGTAGTGTTCATATCTTGTCTGAAAAGTTGTTTTGCTTATGTCCTCGTCTTTTATCCTAACTTAATGATAATCGGATCATAAATCCAACTTTGAAAAGATCTTGGCCCCACCTACTTGATTGAACAGATCATTTATCGTTGGTAAGGGGTATTTGTTTTTAATAGTCATTTTGTTCAGTTGTCTATAATCAATACATAGTCTTAGAGTACCGTCTTTCTTTTTCACGAAGAGGATTGATGGCCCCCATGGTGAATCACTCAGTATGATATACTCTTTGTCCAACAATTCTTGTAATTGTATTTTTAATTCTGTCAGTTCTGGTAGACTCATTCGGTAAGGTTCTTTTGAGATAGGGGTTGAACCAAGTAGCAGGTCTATGGAGAAGTCTATTTCCCTTCTAGGAGGTAATTCTGGTATCTCATCAACAAACATGTCTCTGAATTCAAGTAGGATAGCAAATTCTTCTAACTTTGGCTTATCTTCTTTTCCTATCAGATTCATTACTTGGATGGTATAAACTTGACATCCCTTTCTCATACATTTCTTGAGTTACATCGTTGAAACTTGTCTGACTGATATAGGTTTTGGTATACCTTGGGCTATTCTAGCAGTGCAAGAATCGTCTTTATAGCTTAGTATCTCTGTATAACAATCTAGTACTACTTTGTGTTGTTCCAACCAATCGATCCTGATAATCATATCATAAGATCCTAGTGGTAGGATGTTCAAATTTGTCCTTATATTTCAACCATCTAAGTTCAACTCAAAATTAGAAATAAAGTCAACTACTTTCATTTTAGTACTTGTTGCTAGTTGTACAAGACATGATTTTGCGTGCTTCAGTTTCTTAAGTTTATTTGACTCTACTACATTAGGAGTAATATAAATTAACGTAGCTCCAGGGTCGATTAGAACAAAATTTCGAGTGTTATTGATTTTACCTTTGATTTCTACCACCGAGGATTGGTGGTCAGCTTGTCAACCATCTCTGGATGCATTTATCTGATGCACGCTTCTGCCCATGTCTCCCACCATCAAGGCTTCCTGCAAATTATGAACAACAGTTTTGTTTGCTGAAATTAAACATGGACAGTTCCTCCTTAGATGAGGCTCTCCGCATTCCCAACACTTTAATGGCTCACGAGAGATATCCCCAAACTTCTTCGTTCTCAGGTTATTCAGTTTACCTCTACTTTCCGTATTCGTATGATTGGAGTGAAAATCCTTTCTCAGAAAACGTTTTTCTGCATTTCAATAAGGAGTTGGTTGGTATCCCTTCTTCTGCTAGTTCATTCCATATTGTTTCTTATCCTTCCAGGCTTTGGGAAACTCTGTCCACTGTTTATACTGGTCATCGCACATTCGTACTTTCCTAAATACTTCACTCAAGGATTTGGGGTTGTCAAACTCAATTTTGTCCCTGTAGGACTCTGGTAAATAGCTTAAGAATCGCTGGTGTTAGCACTCGGTAAATTTCCTAGAGGTTGAAACAGAAGAAATCTACAAAGGTAACTTTATCCAACCGCTTTTAAACTTGGGATCTATCCCTTCCAGCTTCAGAGAGGGATCTCTCTATAGAATTTAGCTTTGTTTTTAACTTTAGATATTAGTCTAGGTAAAGAAATAGGTAGGTTTTTGTTGTAAAAGTGTTTTTTGAATTGGTTGAGACAGTTTACACATCCATTGGGCTATGGGGTCTGCGCTTACATAAAATATGAAATACAACCAGAAACATAAAGAAAGACTTCCACAGGGCAAGATAATATACTCACAGGATCTTTTAATAGCTTAAATGATGGAAAGAAGAAAAGATGAGAAAGATAAATTCAACTAAGAAGCAGTTAAGAATTCCTTAATTGAAAACACCAGAAGATAAACACTAAAATCTTTCCGAGTAGAAATAGGGTATCTAATATGAATCCTGCAACATTCGCTACTCTTAAAGATTAGTTTCAGAAACCAATATGATCACGAATCAAGAAAAACATTCAACTTAGAGAATAACATCACCAGTGAATACACGCAAGAATCTTGTAAAAGTGCCTTCTTTTCATTAATGGTAGATGTCTTCAAAAATGTTACAGTCTGATAGCGCTAGGCTGTGAAAATCAACAACCCTCAATACTTTGAAAAGTGAAGTATTTAGAATTCAAATTGCAAAAGTTCCTGTCATAACTGATCAGGACGTGCTCATTCTATTTTTAGTCTAACTAATTTAACTATTCCAAACTGCTTGGTGACTTGGTGCAACTGCACGCGGAATTTCTGGGGTAGGCCGTTGGCGAGATTCCTGCACAACCTCTTCTGACTGGATAGGTGACTGGATCTGGACAACACATCTGCTAATCGAGCAGATCATAGAGTTCCTCCCATCTGAGATGACTAGGCACCGTGACTTTGAGCAGTCTCCGATACACTTCGTCCATTTCCGTATATTTGGCGAATGTGGGCTTAGTGAGGAATATGTATCGAATCTCGTGTTGGATGCTAATGTCCAACTGAAGAGCGTCCAGGAATGATTTTCCAATGATGCTCCCTTATATGCCAGCAAACTTAGAACTGTCCTTAGACACTTCAGACAGTCTCTTTTTGTAATCTGAAAGTGTCATCAGTTTATCATTAATGACTTTCAAACTAGGTAGACCTTTCTTTTGGAGAGCCCGAATCTTATTAAAAAACTTTTGTACCCCCTGGTCCATGATCTGAACCTTTTCTTCCAATTGAAGCATCAATCCTCTCTTGTTCAAACTCTCTTGACCTCAAGGATGGTCTCTGTTTTGTCTTTTATGTTCATCTCTTCTAGCTCTTCTCTGGTATTGGAATTGAGGAATCTGATTATATCATTTGCCTGATTTGGTCTATCTCCCAATTCCACTCTGATATTCTCAATAGCCTGTTTACTCCTATGGACCAACTCGTTCTGTTCAAACATGATTTGGATCATGGGCCAGATTTCATTCATGGATTTTATGATATTTGTCCATACATTCTCTTTGACCTCAACCAAATTCTTCTCTGCCATTGTTTTCTTTTGGAGCAGCTGTAGCTCCTTTCTGAGTTGCTCAATTACTTGCTTTTCTTTGGAGAGACTAGTTTGGAAAGAAGTCTTGAGTTCCTAGAGGTTCTGAACTTCCTTTTTAAACCTTCTTATCTTTGTCTCTTGCAGGTTCATCTTCTCCATGGATTTGGCGAGGTCGATTGTTCCTTCTTGTGGTGTCACTGGTGTTGCAGATGGAATTGTTGTTACTGTTGCTGTAGTGCTCAATCCTCCAATTGGGATAGCACTCAATGGAATGAATTCCATTTGCTTCGACTGCTCTTTCTCTTTCAACAACCTCTCCATCTCATCTTCCATTTCTTTGAGCTAAGCATTCTTCTCCATGAGCAGCTTAAGCATTTCATCCTTCTCGCCTTCTTTTTTTGCTATCTCTTTCACCTGTGAGTATTCTGTAGGAGGAAGCTTCAGTTGTTTCCTTAAGGAGGTGATATCTACATTCTTCTTCTTTATCATCTCTTCTGCAGCTTTGACATTCGAGGGATCATAGCCAATCTTGAGGACCAGGTCCTCCAAAGTTTTAATTCTGTTATCTTTTGCAAAGGATGAAATCTTCTCCATCTTGAGTTGTGTATGTGCGTTGTTGAGTGACACCTGCAATTTGGACGCAGATGCAGAAGCATGCACCAATGTGTAGAATATCATCTCCCCTATCTGCTTGTGCAGATCCATCTGATCTGCTGGGTGCACGTCCTTCGTCTGGAACTCGAAGGTGGCTCTCTTGTAGTCTGGGATTACCTTGGGATCTGGTACCTGTGCCTGTAGGAAGGCCATGTGCATCCTGCCTCTTTTTGTGTCGAATACAGATAATAGCCTATGCTGCGTGATGGACAACTGTTTTCAAAACTGGGCTTAAGTATTGCTGGTGAGGGTCTGATTTATTTTTTTAATCAGCTCGTACTTCTCGAAAATGCCCAACTTGGGCCCAGTTTTGCCTTACTGAGTGTCCAATGGGGATTTTGTAGACTTCTTTGGCACAAATGGAGTGATTTCTTTATAAAGGCTTGAACCGAAAGGGGGAATGAGAGGCTTGGCCCCTGTAGCAGGCGAGATTTCTATTTCTCCAGTTGGACTGGGAATTGTGGTTGTCTTTGGCCTTTTAGTGTGCAACTGGAATTCCTCAGAAGATACCTCCATGACAGGTGAAGATGAATCATGTCGAGGCCTTTTTTCCTTAGAGACCTGTGGCGTGGAAGTTGGAAGTACAGTGGTCGGGGGAACCTGCTGTTCCACTTTGACCAAGGTGTCCAGAGCCCACACTGTCTAATTTGCAAATTTTTCGATCTTAGGCTTGGACTCATGAACATACGTGATGTTTTTATTTTTCACCTGCATTTCTGAAATGATCCCGTATGGATCATAGTGCCATGGGAAATTAGTAAAGAATTTCATTTCTTTCAACATTATGTCAGCTTCTTCCCCGACGCCTCGGCTGTTGCAGATGAAGGAGCCAATCTGCCCCTTGATTCAAAGCTGTTGTTTCTTCTTCAAAGATACGAAATGAATGTCATTTGAATTCATGATCTGCCTTATGTATTCTAAATAAAAGATTCTTACCGGCACATACTTTGGCAGCTTGTAGGGTACCAATTCACACCTGAAAACTCCGATCTCGGTGTGGTTTTGATACAGGTACCAGTCCCCTGTATTTGCGTTGTCCCAGAGATGTAGAATTCTCTGGATGTCGTCATTTATTTGTGGCTAGGGACTACCACTCAACATGCTTACCACCGGGTGATAGAAAATATCAATGAATGCCTTGAAGCTATACTCTGTGGAGTTGTGATTCAACAAAGATGTCCACGCTGTGAATGGGTGAGGCCTTCCATCTGTGTCCATTTTCTGCATACAGAAACTAAATTTATCTGCTTGATAGAAAAAAAACATGTAGGCCAATATAGACGAATATCTGAACATGCCTTCCGTGCCAAAATTCATGAACTGTTCTGAATATTGTCGGCCAAGAATGTACTGAAATCAAACTGTGTGGTGGTTTTTTCATTAGTCGAGAAAATGTATAGGAAACCCAGAATGGGATCGTCTACCCATTGGTCGGAATAATACCCTAATAGAGCACAAAGTTAGGAAATGACCTGGTTTCCCTTGGTGGAGAACATGGATGACGGGTAAGGTGGATTGGTGGAAGGAAAATGAGCGGAGGTGGGAAGGAACAACTCGAATATTTGAGCTCTCTGGGGAAAGGTCATTTTCTGATACAACTCGGTAAGGATCTCTAGGTTGAAAGGAGAAATGGAATCGACACAGGGAATTTGCATCATTTGGTTAATGACTTTGGGAGTGATGAAGAAAAGGACGTCTCTGAATGAGGAGACGATGGCCTTCTGGTCAGGAATATAATGGGCTTGGCATTTGAGGGCGAATTTGGGAAAATGATGGATTTGGGGAAAAAGGTATAGGGGTAGATTGGACTACCAGAGTCCAATCTCATCGGTATAGTCCAGGAAAACCTTCTGGAGCCATGACTGGAGGTTTGAAAAGTCAAAATCACACTTGGTATCGACGATCAATCTGTCTTTGTCGACCAATGGTATTTTGTCCAGATCGACAGGAGGCGGGAGAAAAGGATTCTCCTCTCCTTTTGCTTGTCTTGGCTTTGGCGCCATCTCTGCAACAATACCTGCAAATAACACAGAGTTAGTGGGGTCGACTGACTGTGGATGAAGGCAACGAGAATGCAATGGAGGATTAAGAGGTAATCTGGTGCGATGGATGAATAGTGAATGAAGGGGGAATAATGGTAGATTTATTTAAAACTTGGGTCAGTCAACCACGGGAGACAGGTCATCAAGATAACGGGTATGTTATCCAGTAATAAATGGACAACGGGCCACTTGGGGGTGAGATGGCAGGGGACGGTGGCCAAAACATATGGACAGGTGACGTGGCTGCCAGGGATTGGAGTTAAAAGTCG
>JZKD02S0194731.1:632100-644818 GCA_000966675.3 Picea glauca | reverse complement strand
GGTTAAAAGCAGAACGGTCAAGGGGGTCCGGAAACCTCTGTGAACCGTAGATCTGAGCGCCATGATCGGGACCATTGATACGTGTAGGAAACATAAATCATGAGCAAAGAACACATGCACTTGGGGAAAAACTTAGGATAAAATCCTTTTATGGGTTTTTCTTCAACTTTTCAAAGGGACACCACCATGGTACTTTGACCAACTATCTTTTAAGCATTTGGAACATGGTGTAATATTGACCTCGAGCTGGTTTTAATGAACTGGAACAATAAAGCAACTGACCTATGATCTAACCTATCTTCCTATGACAATTAACCCAGATTAAACTGTTGGCTTAAGAAATTACTCTACCTAAGGGCTATCTGACCAGGATTAGACAGTCTGGTCACATTTATTCACTATCCTATCAACATTAAATTTAAAAAGAACATGGCCATGCTTGAAATGTATGGCCAAGTTACTATTATTGCATGGGGCTTTCATTTCAATTCTTTTATGCCCTCTTTTCTTTTTCTTCTTTTTCTTTATTTTTCTTTTTCTTTTTCTTTTTTCTTTTTCTTTTTTCAAATTACAAATTATTTGCAGAATGAAAAATCATTTGTCAACAACAACACTAGAGATAGATAATCTCCTAGTCCCCAGTTGATTCCCATAATTTATGGGGTGATAACAGCAGCTCCACCTGGGGATGGTACTTTTTCCTTTGAAGTGCCAAGAATCTTGATTTCGGTAGTCCTGAAAATTTCTGCCTAACAGCCTTTGTTGGTTTTATTCTTGAAAATGAGAACAACAGTGATCAACATCTTAGGGCCTTCTCTTCGATCTTCAACTAACTGACGAATGTTCTTCACTTAGAAAATGCAAGTAAAAATGAAACTTAAACTGGTATGTACAATGGAAAGTGAGCACTCAAATATTCTACTGGGGTGGGACATAATGTTTCAACATTCCGCCATTCACAGGTGCTCCTGGCAGATCTGACCCATCAACATTGTTTAGAAAAAAGGCATTGTTTCCTCTGAAAGCTTGGATCATGTATGGCCCTGTCCACAGATTATCAAATTTTCCATGCTTTCCCTTGTCTTAATTCATGGCATCCCATCTCAATACCAAATCTCCTATCTCTAAATCATCCTCCTTAGTTCGTTTGTCAAAGATCTTATTGATGTTTTCCTGGATTACCTGAGTCTTATTGAAAACTTCTTCTCTAGTCTGTTGCAAATGGATCATCTGGTTGATCCTTCTCTGTGAATCATTTGGCTCAGCTTGAACATCTTGAAGCAACTTCATGACAGGGACTCCTAAAGAAGTAGGAAACACTGCCTCTGTACCATACCAACTGGTATGGTGACATACCAATTGACCTTTTGGTCATCATCTTGTCAGCCCATAAAGCAAACTCCAACTTATCGTGCCATGATTTCTTATTTTCCTGCAATGTTTTCTTGAGGATATTTACCAAGGTTTTGTTTGAATATTTTGCCAACCCATTCCCCTGAGCATAATAGGCTGTGGAATGCCCCAAACCAATGTGATACCGGTTGCATAAATCTATGAGTTTCTTTGAGCGAAAGGTAGCTGCATTGTCAGTGATAAGATTTCTAGGACAACCAAAATGCGATAAAATATTATTTTCAAGAAATTTGATAATAACAGAGTCAATGGCTTGCCTTCTCAGTACTGCTTCAATCCATTTAGTAAAATAATCGGTGGCAGTGAGAATCCATCAGTGCTGGCCTGATGATGGGGGATGTATTTCTCCAATGAAGTCGAGCCCCCATTGTTGGAAAGGGGCTTCAACTGAGATTGGTTTCAGAGGTAGAGGAAGGAGTTTCCTTTTTCCCTCAAACAATTGACATTGATGACATGCTGTCACTTTTTGATGCACATCTGCAAACAGGGTGGGCCAATAGAAGCCAACTCTGAGTATTTTATTAGCTGTGACTTTCCAGTTCAGATGGCCACCACATTCACCTGCATGAAACTCTTGCAACACTTTATCAACTTCATCTTTCAGTAAATAATTTAACAGAATTCCTGCAGGGTCTTTCCAATACAAATTTCCTTCTAAAATATAGAATTTCAAATCTTTTGAAACTTTAAAAATCTATCTTTAGTCTTAGTTAAACCAGGGGGAGCTTGTAAATTTTGTAAAACGAATATAAGGTCTGCATACCATGGAGAGTTTAGAAATACCTCTCTAATGTTTAGAGTCACCATCTCACCCTGTTCATCTGCCACATCTAGAAAATTAATGTCAAGAGCTTGGAAGTTAGATTCAACCATTAATTTAGAAAGGCCTTGGCCTTTGACTAGTTTTGTGGGCTTAATCTCTATATCGTATTCTAAAATGACCGCAATCCATTTTCCCCTTCTTCCATCCAGATTGTCTTGTGTCAAGATGTCTTTTACTACCGCGTTCGGAACATAAGCTATGGTATTGGAATGGAGAATGTAGACCCTAAAGTCTTTAATTTCTTTTACCAAGGCAAAAGCTTGTTTCTCCATTATCTTGTAATTCAGGGCAACATCTCTTAGTGCTTTGCTAAAGAAAGATATGGGTTGTTCATACCCTTCGTTGTTCTTTTGCAGCAATACCACTGCTATAGTATGTTCAGAAGCGAAAGAAAAGAGATAGAAATCATTAGTAAAATCAGGACTGATCAGAACAGGGGCCTCTATGAGTGCTCGTTTTACTTGTTCGAAAGACTGTCTAGACTCAGAGTCCCATTTAATTTTTACATCCTTTTTAAGCATGTTTGTAATATTTCTGAGTAGTTTGGCTAGATTGGGAATGAATCTTCGTAGAAAGTTAATTTTCTCGATAAAAGACTGTAGTTCTTTGAGGTTTCTTGGGTGTTCTAACTTTAGTATGGCCTCGATTCTGCTGGGGTATATTTTGATTCCATCTTTAGAGATGATGTGTCCCAGTAGTTTGCCCTCTTCTAACCCAAAAAGACACTTCTTAGGATTTAAAGAAATCCCAAACCTTCTACATTTATTGAAAACTCGTCTAAGGTGTCGCAGGTGTTCATAATTAGATTTGGAAAACACAGTCACATCATCTAAATAAACGACAATAAACTTACCCAATTCTTCCACGAAGGCGATATCCATTTCCCTCTAGAACGTGGCTCCTGTGTTCATCAGACCAAAAGGCATCTTCACATACATGAAATTGCCCCATGGTGTGGTAAAAGCGGTTTTATCTTTATCATCCAGGTGAACTAGGACCTGATTGTAACCCAAGAAACCATCCAACAGAGATATCCAACTGGATCCGACCACCCTTTGCAGGAGGTGGTCCATTTTCGGCAATGGGTAATTATCTTTCAAGGATACTTTGTTTAGATTTCGGAAATCTATGCAGAGTCTGATTTCCCCAGTTTTCTTACGTGTAGGGACTAAATTGGAGACCCACTTGGAAAAATGCAGCGGGACTATGATCTTGGCATCATACATTTTCTTGATTTCTTTTTCTATTAGAGGGAGTAACTTGGGATTTATCCTCCTAAGTTTCTGCCTAAATGGTTTTTGGTATTCCTTTATTGGAATCCTGTGTTGTATGATGTTGGTATCATAAGCTTTCAAATCTTCATAGCCCCAGAAAAAAACATCAGAATATTCTTTGAATAGCTCAATGTATTTGAGTTTTTGCTCTGGGGGTAATGATTTAGACAGTTTGACCATCCTAGGTTTCTCTTCAGTCCCTATATTACAGTCTTCTACCTCTTGTCCATGGGCTTCTATTTTTGGTTTTTTAGCTACGTCGTTACAGTCAAACAGATCTTCTAAAGGAACAAGACCTCTAGGTAAAACATTGCTTTTCAACTGTAAAACATCGGCATACATTTCATCATCCCCTAACTCTCATGAATCATTAGTATCTACTCCTGAATTTATAGTATTCACACTATCTATTTCAAAATCAGAATTATTTACATTTTCCTCTTCATTTTCTAAATCTATATTTGTACATTCAAACTCATTTTTACACTGCAGAAAATCCTCAATTTGATCGTCATTACCAAACACTTGCCAATACCTGATATTGTCAGGAACTGTCGGTCTGCATTTCACCTCAACAGTATATGGGTGAGTCGAGTAGAAAGGAATCTTACAGGTAGTTGCTGACGTAGCCAATCCATCGGCCATAATGTTATGTTCCCTCGGCATTACCTGCAAGTCGACTTCAGTAAAACACCTCAAAGCATCAAGAACAACATTCCTATAAGCCCTAAGACGAGGGTGTTTAGCAGCATACTCACCTTTGACTTGCTTTATTATCAATTCAGAATCACCTCTTACCATTATCTGCTTAGCACCAACTTTCTTCAAAAGCTTCAGGCCGAGCATCAAAGCTTCATACTCAACAATATTGTTAGTACATTGAAAATTTAATTTGTAAGAGTGATTTTCTAAATACATGTTTCTGTGATTCTGCAGCCAGACTCCAGCTCCTACTACTTCTTTACTCACAACACCATCAAAATCCATGCTCCAGAAATCAACGGGTAACTCTTCAGTTATCACATTCTTCATCTTTGCTACCTCAACGCTTTCTGGGTCTTCATATTGACTAGGTGTGTCTTCCATCAGCTGAGTATCTTGCTCCTCTATATCACCATCATTTTACAATATGAACAAATCTGAATCGGAATGTGTAGAGTATAGGGGATAATTGTGAGGTTTGTCTTGGCTATTGACCATGTACTTCATTAGCGTTTCTCTGTATAGCCTCCTTTGTTGCCCAAACACTGGGATAGTGGCATAAGACATATCCAGCTGCAGGGTTCCTTTCAACTTAGCCCCCCAAGACCGAGATAGCAACATTCCGTACTTTGGCGGGATATCTGCAACCACCACATCCATCACCATACTCTTTGCAGGGATCTGAACCAAGGTGATGCATAAGTCTTTGGTCAAACCAATACATTTAACTTTGTTAGAGTCAAATGAGTGTAAATCCTTGTATGGTCTGGTTACCTCCAGTCCCATCTTTTCCATTACTTCTTTAGCCATTAGATTGTGGGATGCACCCGAATCCAGCATAGCGTTATGAAATATCAAGTCGTGTATGTTTAAACTGATGTAAAAAGGAGCAACCTCCCAAGTATCATCTCGACCATCTACTTCCGGTCCGAAAAGAAGTTCAGGTCGATCATCAGTGAGGTTCACAGTGTCTGAATGACTTGCGGATCCAATGGTTAAGGCCTTTGTGCCTATGTCAGGTTCAATGGCCAGTGCTTTAATTACTTGTGAACGATATCTATCTCTGTTCATCAACTCTATAAGTGGGATAGGAATTTTTATTTTTGCCAATTCCCCCTCAAGGCTAAAGGGTGTAGGAGCTCTGCTTTGGCTTGTCATTTCTGGTTTTTCCACCATATTCTTCGGCTCAGAAGTACTCGATGGATTAATAGGTGAAGCCTCGGGCTGTGATGGCCTTTTCAGAATGGTAATGTTTTTCTTCACGGGAGCATTGGCCTTATTCTTATCAGGGATCTTTTTCGCAGCAGTCTTCTCAGAAGACTTCTCAGCATTACTCTTCTTAGGAGTCATCTCAACAGATGGCTCAGAGGTCTTTTTGGTTTCAACTTCCTTCCTTGTTTCAGTCATATTCTTTGGAGAACCTCCTTCTGTATTCTTACTCCACAGATTGTATTGTTAGTGTACCTCCAAAATAACATTTTCAAAGGCTTGTTGTTCTACATCTTCGGCTTCCTCACTTACCTTTGTTCGATTGAGCAGAAAGAGTTCCTGCTCTTCTTGGGTAAGGAAAATAGCCTCATTGTCGTGAATGCCCATGAGATTGATATGAGTGTCCTCTAGTTCCTCAATAGCTCCCTCCCCTTCATCATCATAGTTTTCCTGTAGAGGAGGTCTGATCTGCTGATCTGGACCCCTCTACTCTCTTTGATCCCTTGGGTCTCTCTGTCTGATTTGAGGTGGGTTTCTCCTGAAATTGGGGTTCTGAACTTGAGGAGAAGGTGTGTTGTCTCTTTGAGGGTTTTTTTCGTACACAGTCAATATTTCCATCATTAATTCCACTACGCGGGTCAAAGAATCCAGTTTGGAATCTGAGGTCGACATGGAAAGTTCGTCCTTAATCGTGACTCTCCTTTCTGACCTCTGTCGTTCTCTCTTTGCCAACAAATTGGCCTCCACACTAATAACACTTTTCTGCATGTCTTCCAGGGTGGTGAAATTTCTTTCTCTTAACTGGTAAGACATGTCAGCATCAAATACATCAAGAAATTTAATTAATGCAAGACCCTGTGGGGGTTTGATTTCAGTTGGGATTTCATTGTACAGGTTGTTAAAACGGGTGCAATAGTCTTGAACCGTCTCGCCTTGATTTCTTCTTATATTCTCGTATTCTGACAAGATCTGGAGAGGGTTTTTCTTTACCTCCCATTTGTCGAGAAAACTTCTTTGGAATGCGACAAGGTCAGGGACTAAGGTGGCAGGTAAATCTTTGAACCATTTTTTGATGTCACATGTCAAACTTTGGGCGAACAACCTCATTTGAACGTCAGCCTCATCAACTTCTTGCAAATCAAAATAATCGTTCATTTTGTCAACATGTTGTTGGGCGTTCAACGGTCCCGTTGCATCGTACTATGGAAGTCTTGTTTGATAGTCTTGGGGCATGGCATGTAATGGTGAAGCCAACACCAAAGGAGCATATCGTGTTGCCATGATGAATGGAGGAGGTGGAAAGACAACTTGGATGGTTGGCGAGGTAGCGACTGAAGACGAGGACAAGGAGGGACTAGATAATACTGAGGGATTGATTTGTGGTTTAGTTGTGGGGGACAAAACTTCGGGGGTTCGAGATTGCAACATAGTTGGGTCAAAGATGAGTCCAGTCAAAAAACTGTCAAACCGTGTTCTAACCAGGCTTCGCTGTGGAAAGGTATCAAGATCAAGGTTTTGAGAGATAACTAGTTTTCCTGAAAAGGAAGGAGCGACAACCGAGGTCTTTCGCCTGAGAAAATGTTCGGGGTTATATATCACTATCACGGGTTCTGGGTCTGGATGAGATCGAGTGTGAACCTTCTTGGGAGACAAAACTCTTTTTGGTTTTTATATATGTATATATATATTTTTTTAATTTTGTGAATCTGAAAATATATGTACAACGTTTGATCAAGCTCTGAACATTACTTTGTTTTCAAATTTAAATGTTCTTTTAGGGGAAATAAAACGTGAAATTAACAATTTTTAGTTCGTCCCCAGTGGAGTCACCATTACGTTAGCACTCGGTAAATTTCCTAGAGGTTTAAACAGAAGAAATCTACAAAGGTAACTTTATCCAACCGCTTTTAAAGCTGGGATCTAGCCCTTCCAGCTTCAGAGAGGGATCTCTCTATAGGATTTAGCTTTGTTTTTAACTTTAGATATTAGGCTAGGTAAATAAATAGGTAGGTTTTTGTTGTAAAAGTGTTTTTTGAATTGGTTGAGACAGTTTACACATCCATTGGGCTATGGGGTCTGCACTTACATAAAATATGAAATACAACCAGAAACATAAAGAAAGACTTCCACAGGGCAAGATAATATACTCACAGAATCTTTTAATAGCTTAAATGATGGACAGAAGAAAAGATGAGAAAGATAAATTCAACTAAGAAGTAGTTAAGAATTCCTTAATTGAAAACACCAGAAGATAAACACTAAAACCTTTCCGAGTCAGAAACAGGGTATCTAAGATAAATCCTACAACATTCGCTACTCTTAAAGATTAGTTTCAGAAAACAATATGATCACGAAGCAAGAAAAACATTCAACTTAGAGAATAACATCACCAGTGAATACACGCAAGAATCCTGTAAAAGTGAGTCCTTTTCATTAATGGTAGATCTCTTCAAAAATGTTACAGTCTGATAGCGCTAGGGTGTGAAAATCAACAACCCTCAATACTTCGAAAATTGAAGTATTTATAATTCAAATTACAAATGTTCATGTCATAACTGATCAGGACGTGCTCATTCTTTTTTAGTCTAACTAATTTAACTAATTTAAACTTCTTGGTGACTTGGTGCAACTGCACGCGGAATTTCTAGGGTAGGCCGTTGGCGAGGTTCCTGCAAAACCTCTTCTGACTGGATAGGTGACTGGATCTGGACAACACATCTGCTAATCAAGAAGATCGCAGAGTTCCTCCCATCTGAGATGACTAGGCAACGTGACTTTGAGCAGTCTCCGATACACTTCGTCCATTTCTGTATATTTGGAGAATGTGGGCTTAGTGAGGAATATGTATCGAATCTCGTGTTGGATGTTGATGTCCAACTGAAGAGCATACAAGAATTCTTTGCCAGTGATGCTTCCTTGTATGCCAGCAAACTTAGAACTGTCCTTAGACACTTCAGATAGTCTCTTTTTGTAATCCAGAAGTGTCATCAATTTATCATTAATGACTTTCAAACCAGGTAGACCTTTCTTTTGGAGAGCCTCAATCTTATTAAAAAACTTCTGTACCCCCTGGTCCATGATCTGAACCTTTTCTTCCAATTGAAGCATCAATCCTCTCTTGGTCAAAACTCTCTTGACCTCAAGGATGGTCTCTACTCTATCTTCTATCTTCAGCTGTTCTAGCTCTTCTCTGGTCTTGGAATTGAGGAATCTGATTATATCATTTGCCTGAGTTGGTATATCTCCCAATTCCACTCTAATCCTCTCAATAGATTGTTTACTCCTCTGGACCAACTCGTTCTGTTCAAACATGATTTGGATCATGGGCCAGATTTCATTCATGGATTTTGTGATATCTTTACATACATTCTCTTTGACCTTATCCAAAGTCTTCCCTGCCATTGTTTTCTTTTGGAGCTGTTGTAGCTCCTTCCTGAGCTGCTCAGTTACTTTCTTTTCTTTGAAGAGACTGGTTTGGAAAGAAGTCTTGAGTTCCTAGAGGTTATCAACTTCCTTTTTAAGCCTGCTTATCTCTGTCTCTTGTAGGTTCATCTTCTCCATGGATTTGGTGAGGTCGGTTGTTCATTCTTGTGGTGTCACTGGTGTTGCAGATGGAATTACTGTTACTGCTGCTGTAGTGCTCAATCCTGCAATTGGGATAGCACTCAATGGAATGCCTTTTATTTTCTTCGATTTCTCTTTCTCTTTCAACAACCTCTCCATCCCAGCTTCCATTTCTTTGAGCTGAGCATTTTGCTCCATGAGCAGCTTAAGCATTTCATCCTTCTCGCCTTCTTTTTCTGCTATCTCCTTCGCCTGCGAGTCTTCTGTAGGAGGAAGCTTCAACTATTTCCTCAAGGAGGCGATATCTGCATTCTTCTTCTTTATCATCTTATTTGCATCTTTGACGTTCGAGGGATCATAGCCAATCTTGAGGACTAGCTCCTCCAAATTTTTAATTTTGTTATCTTTTGTGAAGGATGAAATCTTCTCAAGCTTGAGTTGTGTCTGTGCGTTGTTGAGTGACACCTGCAATTTGGCCGTAGATGCAGAAGTGTGCACCAATGTGTGGAATATCATCTCCCCTGTCTGCTTGTGCAGATCCATTTGATCTGCTGGGTGCACGTCCTTCGTCTGGAACTCGAAGGTGGCTCTCTTGTAGTCTGTGCTTACCTTGGGATCTGGTACCTGTGCCTGTAGGAAGGCCACGTGCATCCTGCCTCTTTCTGTGTCGAATGAAGATAACAACCTATGATGCGTGGTGGATGACTGTTTTCGAAACTTGGCGTAAGTACTGCTGGTGAGGGTATGATTTCTTTTCTTAATCAGCTCGTACTTCTCGAAAATGCCCAACTTGGGCCCAGTTTTGCCTTGCTGAGTGTCCAATGGGGAGTCTGTAGACTTCTTCGGCACAACTAGAGTGATTTTTTATACAGGGTTGAACCGAAAAGGGGAATGATAGGCTTGGCCCCTGTAGTAGGCGGGATTTCTATTTCTCTAGTTAGACCGGGAACTGTGGTTGTCTTTGGCCTTTTAGTGTGCAACTAGAATTCCTCAGAAGATACCTTCGTGACAAGCGGAGATGAATCCTATCGAGGCCTTTTTTCCTTAGGGACCTGTGGTGTGGAAGTTGGAAGTACAGTAGTCGGGGGAACCTGTTGTTCCACTTCGACCAAGGTGTCCGGCGCCCACACTGTTTGATTTGCAAATTTTTTGATCTCAGGCTTGGACTTGTGAACATACGGGATGTTTTTATTTTTCACCCGCATTTCTGAAATGATCCCCTATGGATCATAGTGCCATGGGAAACTAGTAAAGAATTTCATTTCTTTCAACATTCTGTCAGCTTATTCCCCGGCACCTCGGTTGTAGCAGATGAAGGAGTCAATCTTCCCCTTGATTCGAACCTGTTGTTTCTTCTTCAAAGATACGAAATGAATGTCATCTGAATTCATGATCTGCCTTATCTATTCTAAAGAAAAGATTCTTACCAGCACATACTTTGGTAGCTTGTAGGGTGCCAATTTGCACCTGAAAAACTCTGATCTCGGTGTGGTTTTGATACAGGTACCAGTCCCCTGTCTTTGCACTGTCCCAAAGATGTAGAATTCTATGGACCTCGACGTTTATTCGTGGCTCGGGCCTGCCACTCAACATGCTTACCACCGGGTGATAGAAAAGATCATTGAATGCCTTGAAGCTATACTCTATGGAGTTGTGCTTCAACAAAGATGTCCACGTTGTGATTCGCTGAGGCCTTCCATCTGCGTCCATTTTCTGCATAGAGAAACTGAATTTATCTGCTTGATAGAAAACAAACATGTAGGCCAATATAGACGAATATCTGAACATGCCTTCCTTGCCAAAATTCACGAACTGTTCACGAATATTGTCGGCCAAGAAGGTACTGAAATCAAATTGTGTGGTGGTTTTTTCATCAGTCGAGAAAATGGATAGGAAACCCAGAATGGGCTCGTCTACCCACTGGTTGGAATAATACCCTAACAGAGCACAAAGGGAGGAAATGACCTGGTTTCCCTTGGTGGAGAACATGGATGACGTGTAAGGTGGATTGGTGGAAGGAAATTGAGCGGAGGTGGGAAGGAACAACTCAAATATTTGAGCTCTCTGGGGAAAGGTCATTTTCTGATACAACTTGGTAAGGATCTCTAGGTTGAAAGGAGAAACAGAATCGGCACAGGGAATTTGCATCATTTGGTTAATGTCTTCGGGAGTGATGAAGAACAGGATGTCTCTAGATGAGGAGACGATGACCCTCTGGTCAGGAATATAATGGGCTTGGCATTTGAGGGTGAATTCGGGAAAATGATGAATTTGGGGAAAAAGGTACAGGGGTAGATTGGACTCCCAGAGTCCAATCTCATCGCTCTAGTCCAGGAAAACCTCGCAGAGCCATGAATGGAGGTTTGAAAAGTCAAAATCACACTTGGTATCGACGATCAATCTATCTTTATCGACCAATGGTATTTTGTCCAAGTCGATAGGAGGCGGGAGAAAAATATTCTCCTCTCCTTCTACTTGTCTTGGCTTTGGCGCCATCTCTACAACAGTACCTGCAAATAACATGGAGTTAGTGGGGTCGACTAACTATGGATGAAGGCGACGTGAATGCAATGGAGGATTAAGAGGTAATCTGATGCGATGGATGAATAGTGAATAAAGGGGGAATAATGGTAGTTTTATTTAAAACTTGGGTCGGTCGGGCACAGGAGACAGGTCATCAGGATAACGGGTATGTTATCCAGTAATAAATGGACAATGGGCCACTTGGGGGTGAGATGGCAGGTGACGGTGGCCAAAACATATGAACGGGTGATGTGGCTGCCAGGGATTGGAGTTAAAAGTCGCAATAAGGGGCTGATCTTGAGTGAAAAGGTAAGGGACTGACAGTAGGGACTGGGATGGGACACAACTCGGGAGGAAGTGGAACAAGTGGGATATGACGTCCATGAGTGACGGGGGTTGTAAGATAGTAGATGGGGATAAGACTTCAGGACCAATAGGCTGATTCCATGTATGACCGGGGGCCCGCCAGAGTAGAATAACAATTCCAGACCCCCCCCCCTCGGTTAAAAGAAGAACATCAGGGAGGGTCCGAAATTCATTGTGATCCATTGATCTGCGCACTTGTTTCTTAGCCATAGATCTTAGCACACTCTTTAATCCTCATTCCGGACCCCCCCCACTTCCATTAAAGGCAGAACGAATGGGGGGGTCCGGAATCCATTGTTGACTGTTGATTTAAGCGCCCTTCCCTGGGCCGTCCAGAAGTGCGCTAGTGTTATTACCGATTCCAGACCCCCCCCCTTGGATAAAAGCAGAACGGTTGGGGGGGGGGTCTGGAAACCTCTGTGAACCTTAGATATGAGCACCATGATCGAGACCGTTGATACGTGTAGGAAACATAAATCAGGAGCGAAGAACACATGTACTTGGGGAAAAACTTAGGATAAAAGCCTTTTATGGGTTTTTCTTCAACTTTTCAAAGGGACACCACCATGGTACTTTGACCAACTATCTTTTAAGCATTTGGAACATGGTGTAATATTGACCTGGATCTGGTTTTAATGGACTGGAACAATAAAGCAACTGACCTATGATCTAACCTATCTTCCTATGACAGTTAACCCAGATTAAATTGTTGGCTTAAGAAATTACTCTACCTAAGGGCTATCTGACCAGGATTAGACAGTCTGGTCAGATTTATTCACTATCCTATCAACATTAAATTTAAAAAGAACTTGGCCATGCTTGAAAGGTATGGCCAAGTTACTAT
>JZKD02S0194731.1:461957-519955 GCA_000966675.3 Picea glauca | reverse complement strand
GGGTCTGATTTGAGTTAAAATCTCGAAGGGGCCACAAAACCTTGGTGTCAACTTTGAACAACTTCCTAGATTTAGAGAACTCCTTCTTGATTTGACTTTTAGATATACATGGTCCTCAATTTGAAATTTCTTTTTGATGTCTTCTTTTTGAATATGCATAGTTTTTATGTCGATCTTGAGCCTCTTTTTCAGTTTTGTTGTACTCTTTTTACCATTCTCTCCATTTCCTAGAGAATTTATGGTCCAACCATAATCCTGTCAACTAGATTGTCCTAGCTAATCAAGGTTGTGCATTTCCTTCTATATAATCCTTTGAAGGGACTCATATTAGTTGATGTATGATAACCATTTTTGTAAGAAAATTCAACTAAGTGCATCTACTCCTCCCACTTAGTTGGTTTTGTCCTTACATACATTTACAACATGCCTTCAATAATATGGTATGTTTATTCTATTTTCCCATATGTTTGTGGATGGTAGCTTGTGCTGAAATTCAGGTTAGTATTCAATCCTACAAACAATTACTTCCAAAAATTTGATATAAATTTGACATCTCTATTGGAAATCACCATCTTAGGAATTCCATGTAATCTAAATATTTCTTTCATAAAAAATTTAGCTATATTAATTGCTTTATAAGTAGATTTCACAGGTATAAAATGTGTATATTTTCTTAGTTTATCAATCACAACCATAATCGAATCATTTTCTCTTTGATTCTTAGTCCATATCGAATACAAGCTATTGTACAAGGATCTGGACATGGATATCCCTCCGATAGTCATAAAATTGATAATGGTGGAATATTTAATGGCAATCGAAATCATAGAGAAGGTTCGACCAACCACAGAGGAGGGCTGGGAGGATATGTGGTGCAGATCCCTAACCCGCAGGTCGAGATTCGCTCACAGGATCGTTCAAATCTCCCTTAGCTGAAGTGGCTCTTTTGGATCCCTATCACAACCTTCAACGAATCGATCCATAGGTCCTTATGAGTGTGCCCACATGATCAAACACCAAGAGTCACCCAGGTCTCCTTGACCACAACAAAGTCACGCCCTTCCTAATTTGGGTTTTTCGGCTTCGCAATATCACGCTTTCCATTGTCGAGTTTCTGCTCATGAACCCACCAAAACCCAAAATGTCAATTCATCGAAATGTATTCATCAAAGGCTGGCTTCTCAGAGAAATTTCCGCCAATTCGAAAATTCGGACTTCGAGACTTCATGAATCCTAATGCAAGACTTCCGGCTCTCCAACCTACGAAACCCCAAAGCAGTCAATGAAGCTTGACTCCGCCTGGCGACAAGTGCGCCACATGTCTTCTCCATTGTCCTCTGTCTCTGACATGGATCCTTGCCACCTGTCTCTCCGACCTTTTCGGCTTTCGGGACTCTTGATCTCGAAGAGCTGCCTCCTCCGTTTCCCGACACCCGAAGTGCCCAAATCCCAAAACTCCAATCCAATTCCTATCACAACTCACGACTTCGGGACTTTCGTTCCACTGTGCTCAACTTCTTGTCGTCAGTATCCCCGAAATGTTGAAGTGATCTGACGGTTTGTGCAAAGCAGGATCAACGTTCCATGTTGATTCTTACCTCCCAAAGGGTGGATTCATCCAAATATTATCCTTCTTTCAGCTTCACTGGAATCCCATGGTCCTCGCGACTTCGCGAATTCTCCACAGAGAATTTCAACCGCTTGTTGCTACTGAAAAACTTCTGTGAAAAAAACCAAGGTTCTTCCTTATGAACTTTACTTTGACTGGATGACTTCAACCCTTGTCTCCCTTGGAAGTATTTCAAAGGTGTTATCCCTCCTTAGCTTTCACTTACAAACTTAGGTTTCAAAAGGACCCCTGCATGCACTCCTTGCGGAAGTCTTTCAAATACTTCTAAGTATTTGATTTCTTCGACTCTGTGCACCTTCGGCAACAACAGTCCTTCAACTCTTCCTTTGGTTGATAAGTTCCAACTTTCAACCAGCCTGTGCACACCTTGCACGGCTTATGTGCTTCACTTGCACTATTGCTAGAATGAGAACAATGGTATCCCTCTTGAGCTTTCAGAGATAAACTCTGAACCTTTCTCAACGCACTCCTTGCAAGAACTTCTCTCACTCAGGAACATAAATAATTGAAACTCATTCTCTTTCTCTCTCAAACTTCAAACAGTTAATATGAAATCATACATACACACAATATTAAAACAAATGCATAAAAGAGAGAATAGAACAACTATCAGCATACCATTCAACATGTACGCACATAAAACATCATAACACCATGAATCTGATTCAAAGCTCCATATATTAATTCAAATATTTTGTACATGGGTTCTTCTCTACAACTTTCTGCTACAACTTCCTTCTTCTTTTCTATGCTAATTTTACAATTAATATCATAATACAAAGACGAGGGTGTCTATATCCATTTTTCCCTCCTCCTCTCTAAACTATCTAATCTATTAATTCAAACCTACCTACTTTCATTAATTGGGCTTAAATGCCTTAATGTTTTACAGATGAGAGCAATCGCTCAAGATATGTTTACAAACTCCAACATATAAATGTAAATTAGGTCTTCTTACTAGATATTATATTAATACCCTCTCCTTTAAACTTTCAAAACATTTCAAAATGTGAAAAATGCGTGTTGCACTTTCCAGCTGTCCTTCACCTCCATGCTCACCTTGACTGCTTACGATGCTCCTGCATCATACTCTCTCACTTGAAAATTTTCATGAACTCCTGTTCATGAGCTCTTGCATGGTCTATCCATGCTTATGAATTTGTTCTTCATCTTCCCAATTGGCATCTTGAACTGAATGTCCCTTCCATTTAACCAAGTATTCAAAATACTCTTTCCTTCTAGTCTTCCTACTGACTCTCTTGTCAATTATACTTTCCATCTGTGGCTTTTCTGCTACAGGCATTTGTTTGGTCTACTGAACCTCTGTCTGTTCATCCTCTACTCCTATTTCTTCTCCTGTTTCTTCAGCTCTGTAAGGGTACAAATCCACAACATTGAATATCGGTGAAATTACGACCCCATTGGGTAATTCAATCTCATATGCGGTTGCCCCAAATTTCTTCACAACTTTGCATGGTCAAATATTCTTCATTTTCAGTTTGTTATATGTTCCCCTTGGGAACGTTTCCTTCCTCATATGTGAGAGAATTAGATCACCAACTTTAAATTGAATTTCTCGCATGTGTTGATGTGCTTCTCCCTTATACTCCTGGCTTGAATTTTCCAATCGCTCGTTAACTCGATTGTGAAGCTCCTTCATTGCTTCTGCAAAATCTTCTGCACTAACACTCCTGATTTCATTATGTTCCAAATCTCTCAATTCAGAAAATCCTCTTGGCTCCATTCCATAAACAATTTGGAATGGACTCTACCCTGTTCTTCTATTGATCGAATCATTATAAGCAAATTTCACCTATGGCAGAATGTGATCCCAGTGACTGTGGTGTTTAGTCACTAGGCTCCTCAACAAATCACCCAAGATTTTGTTCACAAATTATGTCTGCCCATTTGTCTGAGGATGATACGCTAAGCTAAAAGACAAATTTGTCCCCATATTCTTCCATAAAGTCCTCCAGAAATGTCCCACGAACTTGGTATCTCTATCTAAAACAATACTCCTTAGCAAGTCATGAAGTCCGATGACTTCCTTGAAAAACAAATTCGCAATGTGAGTTGCGTCACTGGTTTTCTGGCATGGTATGAAATGTTCCATGTTGGAAAATTTGTCTACAACTACAAAGATTGAATCACATCCTCTTTGTGTCTTTGGCAGTCCCAATATGAAATCCATGTTCACTGCATCCCACGGTCTTTCTTGTATAACCCCGTGTTCTGCCTTCTTCCCTTTGTGTGTTGACAAATCTTGTATCTGCCCACAAATTCTTAACATCTCTCCTCATCTTTGGCCAAAAATATGTGCCATTCAACTTTGAGAATGTCTTATCATGACCGAAGTGTCCGATCAATCCTCCACTGTGTTTTTCTTTTAGTAGATTCTCCCTCATTGAGAACTTTGGAATACATAGTTGATTGCCCCTAAATAATAACCCATCCTGGATCATGTATTCAATCCATTGGCTTATGTCCCTGAGAACTAGATTCTCAGATGCCTTATATGCTTCCTTAAATTATGGGTCATCTCTGTACATTTCTTTTAGGTTATCAAAACCCAAAGTTTTGACTCTGAATTCCTGCATAAGGAAACATTTCCTGCTCAAAGCATCAACAACTTTGTTAGCAGTTCCAAAAATATGCTTAATCACAAAAGTAAAATTTGGCATGTATTCAACCCATTTAGCATGTTTTTTGTTCAACTTCTCTTGTTGAGGCACGAACTGTAAAGCGTGATTATCGTTGTAAAAGCAAACTCTTTAGGAACCAAATAATGTCTCCATTTCTTCAGCACTTGTATGAAAACATAAAATTCTTTGTCATATGTTGAGTATTTAATCTTCGCTTCATTCAATTTCTCGCTGAAGTATGCAACTGACCTGTCATCTTGGCTCAAGAATGCTCCAATTTCAAACCCACTCATGTCACACTTGACCTGGAATGTCTTGCTAACATCCAACAAAACAAAAATTGGTTTTTTCGTGATCTTCTTCTTCAGCAGATTGAAACTCTTCTCTGCTTCCTCTGTCCAATGAAAAGATTTATGTCTTTTCTTCACCGTATCCATCATCGATGCGCTAATCCCACTGAAATTTTAGATGAATTTTTTGTAGAAACTAGATAAGCCATGGAAGCTTCGAACTTCAAACACACCTTTCGTTGATGGCCAATTCTTAACCGCTTCTACTTTATCCGGATCCATTATCAACTCATTTGCAGAGATAAGAAAACCCAAATAAATGAGTTATGTCCTCATAAATGATGATTTCTTCAAATTTATCAACAACTTCTCTTGTTGTAACCTCCTCATCACTGTAGCTAAATGATTCAAGTGTTTTGCTTATGTCTTCCTGAAAATCAATATATCGTCAAGATATACAATGATGAATTTCCCAATGAACTCCTTCAGGACCTCGTTCATCAATCTCACAAAAGTACTAGGCGCATTTGTTAAGACAAATGGAATGAAAATCCATTCATACAGCCCTTCATTCATCTTGAATGATGTTTTCCATTCATCACATTCTCTCATACGAATCTGATGATACCTGCTTTTCAAATCAATCTTTGAAAAAAATCTTTCTCCGCTCAAGCAATCCATCAAATCATCCATCCTTGGCAATGAAAATCTGTATCTGATGGTAATATTATTGATCACCCTTCAGTCGGTACACATTCTCCAGCCTCCATCTTTCTTTGGGCTGAGCACTGTTGGAAGAGGACATGGACTCAATCTTTCTCGAACCAATCCTTTGTCCATTAAATCCTGGACCTGTCTCTTGACTTTCTCATTCTCCTGCAGTGTCAACCTGTATGTTGCTTTGTTTGGTAAACTAGCTCCAGGTATAATATCAATGTGATGGCTTATACTCCTAATCGGTGGCAAGGAACATGGTAGTTCATCCACTACTATATCAGCGAACTCTTCTAGCAACTCCTGGATTTTCTCTGGTAAATCATCCACTCTCGTACTGGTCAAACCAATTCTAGGCTTCCTGACCACAACAAATTGTGTCTTCCTTCTTCTTAACATCCTTAAGAAGTTCCTTCCCACTCATGAGAAGTACAGTGTTGCTTACCTCCATTTTTACCTCTTTATCCTTAATCAACAACAACATGTGCGTCCTCCCATTCTTCTTCAGGGTGTATGTGTTCTCTCTCCCATCATGAACCACATTCCTGTCATATTGCCATGGTCTACCCAACAATAGATGACAAACATCCATGGGAATGACATCGCATAATATTTCATCCTTATATCCTCCTATTTTAAATTCAACTAAACATTTTTTAGTGACATTTACCTAATGTCCTTTTTGTAGCCATGAAACTTTGTATGGGCTTGGATGTACGATAGTCTCCAACTCCATATTTTTTACCATATCTATAGAAACGAGATTGTCTGTGCTACCACTATCCACAATGACGTTGCATACTCTATCTTTTGTCTTGCAAGCAGTCTGAAACAATTTGTTCCTTTGGGCTAGGTTCTCTTCCTCTTTCTCTGGTGTTAAGAGAACTTTCCTCATCATCAAGGATCTTCCGCCCTCGGAATCCTCTGCCTCAACATTTTGTCCTTGTGCTTCAGCAATGTGAGTTTCACCACCTTTTTTCTTTCTATCTAGACACTCATAAGATTTATGTTCATTTTTCCCACAAACAAAACATTTCACTTCACCTCCTTGGCCTCTTCCTCTTCCTCTAGCTCAAGGAAAAGTATTTCTATCAGCATACTTCCCTCTCTGTAAGCTTCCTCCTCTCTCATGTTGAGTTTGAGGTTTCTTTCCCTCTTCTTGAGGTCTTTGAGTTTTGTCTTGGGCAATTGTTTTGCCTTTGGCTTGACTTCTCTCTCAGCCTCTTTGACCTTGTTTTCAGCTCAACTTCTCTTCAAATTTCAGAGCCATCTGATAAGAATCTCCTACATTTTGAATCATCATCATGCTCATCTCATATTGAATGTCATATCTCAGACTATTCATGTATCTGGCAAACTTTTCATCATCACTTTCCTGATGACCTTCTCTGATGTTTATCTTGTAGAATTCTTCAGTGTATTCTTTCACTGACATCAGCTTCTGTCTCAAATTCTGCATCCTACGAAACAAAGTAATTTGATAATCTTTGGGTATGAATTTGGCTTTCATCTTCACAACCATTCTATCCCAACTCTTGATTTTATGCTTGCCTTTGCAGTGACTGTCACGCTACAATTCATCCCACCATAGTGTTACATGCCCTTTAAGTCTTGTGATGGCATGTTTGACTTTATTATCTTCCTCGACATCCTCATAGTCGAAGTATTTATCTAGTGTTCTAATCCAGTCTAGAAGCTCTTCAACATCTAAATTTCCCTCATACATGGGAATCTCCAATTTTTCTCTGGCACCTATCCTAGCAATAGCGTTGAACAAGAATTCATCTGCAGCATCTTCGACCGGGACTTCTTCTTCATGTCCATCTTCATTTTCACTGTTAGCCTCACTGATATCTCTAGTGTTGACTGTGCGCCTCTGTGTTGTCTTCATGGCATCAAGCCTGGCACATAATTCATGCATTTCTCTTTCCACTGCTGGAACAGGCATTGTCCTATCTCTTCTTCTAAAAGGAATGGCTGAGAAACGGTTCTCTTTTCTCTACTATAGAAAGAAAATAGCTTTTTATGTGCTCTGATACCACTTGGCGTAGACCCCCAACCTGTAGGCCAAGATCCGCTCACAGGATCGTTCAAATCTCCCTGAGATGAAGTGTCTCTTTCGGATCCCTATTGGAAACTTCAATGACTCAATCCATAGGTCCTTATGAGTGTGCCCATGTGATAAAACACGAGGCGTCACCCAAGTCTCCTTGGCCACAAGAAAGTCACGCCCTACCTAATTTGGGTTTTTGGGTTTCACAATATCGTGCTTTTCGTTGTCGAGTTTCTGCTCCTGAACCTGTCGAAACCCGAAATGTTGATTCTCCAAAATATATTTAGCAAAGGTTGGCTTCTCACAGAACCTTCCAGTGATTCGGAATTTTGAACTTCGCAACTTCGCGAATCCTGATGCAAGACTTTCGTCTCTCGAACCTATGAAACCCCGAAGTAGTCAACGATGCTTGACTCTTCCTGATGACAAGTGTGCCACCTGTCTTCTATGTTGTCCTCTATCTCTGAAACAGATCGTTGCCACCTGTCTCTCCAACCTTTTCGGCTTTCTGGACTCTCGATCCCCAAGCGTTGCCTCCTCTGTTTCCTGACACCCGAAGTGCCGAAATCCCAAAACTCCAATCCAAATCCTATCACAACTCACGACTTTGAGACTTTCGTTCCATTGTGCTCAACTCCTTGTCATCAGGATCCCCGAAATGCCGAAGTGATCTAATGGTTTGTGAAAAGCATGATCAACGGTCCACATTGATTCTTACCTCCCAAAGGGTGGATTCATCCAATTTTTATCCTTCTTGCAGCTTCACTGGAATCCCACGGTCCTCGTGACTTCACGAATTCTCCACAGAGAATTTTGACCACTCATTGTTCCTGGAGAACTTCTGTGAAATAAACCAAGGTTCTTCCTTATGAACTTTACTTCAACTAGATGACTTTGACCCTTGTCTCTCTTCGAAGTAGTTCAAAGGTGTTATCCCTCCTAATCTTTCACTTACAAACTTAGGTTTCAAAAGGAAACCTGTACGCACTCCTTGCGGTAGATTTTCAAATACTTCTAAGTATTTGATTTATTCGACTTTCTACACCTTCGGCAATAGCATTCCTTCAACTCTTCCTTTGGTTGATAAGTTCCATCTTTCAACCAGCCTGTGCACACCTTGCACAACTTCTGTGCTTCACTTGCACTACTGCTGGAATCAGAACAACAATATCCCTCCTGAGATTTTAGAGATAAACTATGCACCTTTGTCAATGCACTCCTTGCAGACATTTCACTGCACTCCTTGTAGGAACTTTTCTCACTCGGGAAGAAAAACAATTGAAACTCATTCTCCTTCTCTCTTAGACTTCAAACATTTAATATGAAATCATACATACACACAGTATTAAAACAAATGCATAACAAAGAGAATAAAACAACTATCAATATACCATTCATCATGTACACAAAGAAAACATCATAACACCATGAATCTGATTCAAAGCTCCATATATTAATTCAAAGCTTTTGTACATGGGTTCTTCTCTACAACTTTCTGCTACAACTTCCTTCTTCTTCTCTATGCTAATTTTACAATGAATATCATAATACAAAGATGAGAGTGTCTATATCCGTTTTTCCCTCCTGCTCTCTAAACTGTCTAATCTATTAATTCAAACCTACCTACTTTCATTAACTGGGCTTAAATGCCTTAATGTTTTACAGATGAGAGCAATCTCTCAAGATCTGTTTACAACCTCTAAGATATAAATGTAAAGTACGGCTTCTTCTTAGCTATTACATTAATATCTTCTTCTTTAAACTTTAAAAACATTTCAAAATGTGAAAAATGTGTGTTGCTCTTTCCAGATGTCCTTCGCCTCCACACTCTCCTTGACTGCTTACGATGCTCTTACATCAATATGTCTACGGTAGGATAAGCACTCTTCATACGATAAGGACAAAGAGTCTAAGGTAATATCATTGAATAATATTTGGGTTCTTTGTGATCAAATATCGTTTAACAAGGATAGGATAGTAGGATCAATCCCTAGTTGCATATCTTTCTATAGTTTATGGCTAAAGTGAAAGGAAAAATATTATATGGATCTACAATTAAAAGCATGTACAAGCAGTTTAAAATCTAATGAGGGTTGACCAATGATTCATTAGTAACAAAAATGAAATAATACAACATAATGTATTGTTATACTTATAAAGTGCATAAACACTCATAGAGAATTGTAACAAAAAGCATCCATAAACCAGTCACCAAATGAGTGCCATGTAGTGGTAGAGTCCTTGTGTTTCTTTCCTAGAAAGAGAGAAGCTACAACATTTTGGCATAGACATAATTTGTTTCTTTGAATGCTTGGAATGAATTTTTCTGGTAGAAAATAAGAACTCAAGGAGATTATGTATTGGATTGTTGCAAGAAATTTGACATAAGAATTGGAGAGCTGAAGTTGGTATATGTGTTGCAAATTCACCTTGATGTTGACTTTAAGCATGCTAATTTGAGTTCTTAGGGATAGGATCCCAAGAAATTTCTACATAAAATAGTTTTAACAATGCTAGTATGTGAGGTATTTTGAAATGGATTATCAATCTCTATCTAAAATTGAATGAAGGAGATTATGTACTTGTCAAAGGAACATGATATTGATGGAAGAACAATCTCTATTGTATGTGTCCCCTACATAAGAAAATCGCCATCCTTGGTTATCAACTATTTTTCTTAGTCATTTCATTGTGAAGGCATATGTAAAGGGTTAATATTCAATGAATACTTACAAGTAATAATAGAGAATGAAAAATTTTGATTTGTTACAAGTATACATAAGTTTCATGTCATTTAGAACTTGAAGCAAACAAACCAAGATCTGCAACTACTACTAGGTGAAAAAAAAATGTGCATATACGGAAGCGAAAATGCGCATTTATAGAAGCCAAAATGCACATATACGGAAGTTATCTCCTGTATTTGTGCATTCTATATTATGTATATGTGAAATTTGTATTTCCTAAATGCACATATACAGAAGGAAAAATGTACATATATGGAAAAGAGCATCCATAAATGCACATTTTGGTTTTCCCGTAATACACATTTTTTCCTTCTATAAATGCGCATATACGAAATATATCTACACATAATGAAATCCCAATCCCAAATAATTTAACACTTTTGATTAAAATCCCTCTTACACATAATGAAATCCCATAAACATATGGCATATAAAGAAGAATAGTGAACACATGAATTTCCATAGAGAAGAGTAATATACAAACAGTGATAAAATGAACATGCACTCGGTATAGAGACAGAGAGATTTTGTTTAAGAAATACATTGCATAAATAGAGAAACAGAATGTGTGCATTATACATAGATAGAGAGGAAATCCATAGAGAATATAATTGCTAGATATTGAAGCACCACACACGCACTCAGTGTAGACAGAGAGACATCCCATAAAAATACATAGACAGAGGATAGTTACCACAGAGGGTGCAACTTACAAAGTACAAGACAGCATTGTAAATCATCATTGAGGGGATACGAATTATGAAGGAAGGATTGACACAGACGATGTCTGAAACACAAGGAAAATAATCATGCAAACTATTGTGCAGGCGAAAACCCCTTTTACACAAAAACATTACTTCAAATCTATTTTAAACACCATTTTACCTTAACAATAATTCTGGAAAATAAGGTGTTCAGATGGAAGACTTACCATGGACTACCCGAGGCAAATTACAATAGTCACTACTACAGACTAGAGAAATTTAACCATCGCGCCATCATTACCTTGCTATCATAGAGCCAAACAAGTACCAACGCCGCAATGCTACTTATGACAACAGAGTCGAACCAGTTAACAACACATAATTGCTACTTTATACCATAGAGCCGAACGAGAGTATCTATGTGGATTGTGTTACCTTTCTACCACATATCAAGAGCCGAGTAAAGTTACCCTCGCAACACCATAACCTTTCTACTATAGAGCAAGAGTCGAGTAAGGTTACCCTTGCAACACTATTAGTATGTTACCACAGAGCCATGAAAATCACATCGGTAAAACACACAAAGTGTCAAAACCAAATGGAATGACCATGAAGGAAATGGCACTTCGTGTCTCTCGATTTCAATAAGGTTGAAGGGTATGCTACCATGTGAAGCCAGCTTAAGTGGTGAGCTAGGAGTGGGGTTTTCCATGCAACATCAGACCAGAAGGAGTAATCATGGTCTAACACCATTAATGGAAATTGACAGTTTAATAACCTAAGTCTAGGTTGAGACCGTTGTACAGCCACCAACTTGAATGATCCTCGACTTCAATAAAGGTTGAACCTTAACTGTAATGTGAACCAATGGAGACATGTTAAGGTCATAAATTTATATTTATGTGGATCGTAAGTCCCATATATTAATTCAATTACTTTGGGATTTGACAACCAGCGCGTTGGTTGGGAGCTAGTGGTTTAAACCCTAGACTCTTCCCTATGTTAAACTATAGTGTAAGTTTTAAATCATGAGGGTACATCGTTAAAGGTATGTCATAGCATAAGGTAATGTTTATGTAATAGGCCTTGAATTTTATCGTGAATGGTATTATAAATTTAATATAAGACTTCCATAATAAGTCTTGGTCATAACATTAGATGTGATATAGATATAGTGTATGGCTTATCTAATAAGCCTTAATTGTGTCGTTAAATGTTTATAAGGAGTGTCTCACTTAAAATATCGGTGACATAATCATGGTCAATATATAGGTCTAGCCACCAACTCGTTAGTATGATAAAGTTACCTCTAAATAGCAAATCTTATCACCAAACAAGGTGTCAAACTTAAGCACTCTTGTAGCCTTTAGAATGAGTGATGATAATGTTACACCTACAAGGGAGTTAATTAATGGATTGAGGCATAATTTGTTTGGTGACATGAAAATTTGTCATACATAATAGACTTTAGTTTGTCCCCTTAAAAAAAATATTTTGTGAAATTTGGGGTACATTACAACGCAAATGAAGATAGAGGTAACTCCAATTTGTAAGCCATACTTCCAATCCCTTTACAAAACTTGTAGGGGCAATAATATTTGGGTGATAATTTATTGTTCTTCTTTTGTTGCTTAAGGGAAATTTGTTTATATGGTTGTAGCCTCGAAAATACCCAATCTCCCACTTCAAAATATTTTTGAATGTGATGTTGATCGTCTTGTTGTTTCATCCTATTTTTTGTCATAACGAAGTTTTCCTTCAATAGTTTGAGAATGTCCTATTGGTTCCCTATGTGGTCCTCCATTGCTTGAACCTTTGCAGTCCCTTTCAATACTGATGTGAAGGATGGAGGATGATAACCATAAAGTTCTATAAATGGTGACATTTTTTATGAAGTATGGAAGGATGTGTTTTACCACCATTCTACCAAGGCCAACGACTTTAGAAATTTGTTTGTTTATCATATGTGAAGCAATGAAAATATCCTTCTAGACATTTATTCACAATCTTAGTTTTCCCATCAGATCGAGGATGGTAAGATGAGTTGTGATCCAAATGAGTACCCAAACAAGAGAATAATTAAGTCCAGAAATGTCCACCGAAAATTGGATCTCTATCTCACTTACAATAATGTTTGGGACTCGATGTAGCTTTTGAATTATTTCCATGATTGTTGTGTCTACTATACTTACTTTAAAAGGATGAGAAAGAGAGAAAAATGGGCATACTTGTTAATCGATCCACTACTACAATGATGAAGGTATTCCCTTGATATTTGGTAAACCTGTAATAAAATCCATTCAAACTTCTTCACAATGTTCAATTGGTATAGCTAATGGTTGTAGAAGACCTGGTATCTTGATTGTCTCTTCCTTATTCTATTGGCATGTCAAACATTTGGACGTAAACTTTTTAACATCAATTTGAAGACCTTCCCACAAAAAAACCTTTTAGATCCTATGGTAAGTTTTCAACAATCCTGAATGTCGTCCTATAGGAGAAGTGTGCAATTCTAGAATACAAGGATACCAGGATGGATGCTCAAGGGAGACATGCATCAATGTGAAAGAAGAGATGTGGAGAAGGACCAATTCTCTAAAAGTTTGTAGATAGTGTGAAGACGAAGGTACTAGGCTATGTTGAAAGGAAAATATCGTGTTCTACAAAAGATGTAATGATGTTGTAGGATTGGAAGGAAATGACTCTACACTATGCCTATACAAGATGAGTTGAGGTTGAAGGATGCATGGGAGGAAATGATTGTATTGTGCACCAATATAAAATTTCTTTCTTGTATTCTTTTATAAGAATGAGTATTGATGATTGTTTAGATTCTTCGCAATGTGATTCATGTTTTGAATATTTGTTGCTCCATTTTGTTGCATAGCAATGGCTTTTTGTAGAGCATGAGCCTCTACCCTAAGAGAAATTCTGTATGTAAAAGGAAATAATGGAAATTGTTATATCAATATGTCCTATATATTGTTATATCAATTGTAAATTTAAAGGAAATTTAAACCAAATTAATAATGAAAATTGTTACATGTGCATTATTTGGTGAAAACCTATAAAACCTTGATAAATATGGACATGGTATACTCTTCTAAATCTCTAATCCTCCATAGACCTACCACCATCTCGTTGAGTGTCTCTTTCTCTATTTTGGCTACTATTGGTCCCTTCCATATGGAAATCACACTTCTCTGCAAGTATGGCATCGATAGTATCTTGCATCTTAAACTCTTGACGGTTTACAGCCCCCCTTGACTCTCACACAAATGAATTCACTCCCTGCAAAAAAAAGCATATATAATGTCTTTCAAATTCTTACACAATAAGATTTAAACATAATAGTACCTGCATATCTCTAGTAAAGTTCCATGTCCCATAAAATCCTGTGATGTCCCCATCATTATGACTAAAAGCGAAGTAGAAGAGCAATTTTTTTTTCTTTGTTTCTAGGCAAGAAGGTGATGATGACAATAGTTTAACCACACCACTGACGATGAACGCAAGAATGCAGTCCCGACAACAAGCTACTAAGACTCCATGCACGGGCACAATTGCAACTGGACGAAACGTGCATAGAAAAACAAGGAGACAGTGTCTACCTGCCCGAAGCAACACGACCATGTCTACAAGTTAAGAGACAACATCCCCCTCCCAACCCAATGACCTTGACGAACAAGACTAGAACCTCAAGCCGTGCAAACCTAACGCATGAAGGCATTTACCCCATGCACCAAAGAAAACTTACAATGCTCGAAAACTCTCACATGAAAGAGATCGACACCGGCCAAGTCATCATTTGTTGCTATCCAATAGAGTGCGCCATGATCCCCTCCTCAGGAATCATGCCATACCCAGGTGATAGATGCGTCAATAACCTTGGCGCAACACATCCCATCTCGACCCAGGACTCTAGATAACTCTGATGCAACGGGAGTCACACTGACAAGAAGGTTACACGCCTACCCTAAGCAACAGTTCGGCATGATGCAGAATGACGTCAACAATAAAACACAATCCGTTACACGACTTTGCCAAAAACCCAACCCATTCATCAAGTCTAATGCTAATAATTACAAATCTAATTTGACATTAGTTGCACTCTAATTTAGCAAGTTTAATCTACAAATTATTCAAACTCACCAATATCATTTAATCATTAATTTCAATTTAATTTAAGTTTAATATACCAATGGGTCAATACTCACTAATCTCATTAATCACGATCTAAATAGGCAATTCAAAAATCCCAAACTTACAATCTAACTAGCAATTAACAATATATATAACCACATTAATCATATCAAATGTAGAATTCTATGATTATAACACTGGTAAACAAATTAAATTACACATGATGTCTATCTATAGTAACCGTACCAAAAATAACTAGCTGTCTATTAACATTAAAAGGAGATGGTTGAGAATTGACAATGCCATTAAGGCGGACTAATTTCATGTGGTTTTAAAAGAAACATCGTCAATTCGACGCTACTCCACGAATTTTAATGCTATCTTGTTGTTTTAATATTAAATGTCATATCAAGCTAATCAATGCAAACTTTAAGTTAATATTAACTAAATCCTACAACATTAATTATCATTGCGAATTTAGAAAAGGAGGAACGTTGTCCAGAAATAATAAAGCCAATTAAGAACGTTGTCAGGTAAAGTAGAAAGCATGGGTAATGGATAGCAGTTTTTAAAGGAGGAATCACAAACTTCATAAAGATGGAATCACAGTATCATAAAGGTAATAAATGGCCATGCAACAAGGTAACAGTTAGCCCCTTTTTTAAGGGCAACTCACAAACTTCAAAGGGCAATTTCACAATCTCAACAAAGTTAGCCAATTAATCGCTACCATGCACTCCACTATCATAATGGTTTAAAAAGGGAGTAGGTAATCACGCAAGCACAACTCCATCCCAAAAGAAAAATGCAGGCTATGTAAACATGCCATAAGGATAGATAAGATCGCATGGATCTCCATATTAGATATTGTATAGGTTTAAGAATGAATCACGCCAACCACAGATAAAAAAGCAGGTAAAAGGGATAAGTGGATAAAAACGTATATGTAAAGGATAGATGAAAAGTAGAGTTACATTGCCATTATCAAGTGATGATCACACAGAAAAAAATCGTCATTAATTGATAATTACTCAGAGTTAAATTCTCCATTAAAAAGTGATGAAGGTGTAGGGTTAAATTGGCCATTATCAAGTGATGAGCACACATAAACAAATTCACCATTAAATGATAATTACGGAGTTAAATTAGCCATTAAAGTGATGAAGACACAGGGTTAAATTGGCCATTATAAAATGATGAACATACATAAATGAATTCACCATTAAATGATAATTACATAGTTAAATTCGTCATTAAAGTGATGAAGACGCAGGGTTAAATTCTCCATCATTAAACAAAACGCAGGGTTAATATTTTACATTTATCACATATTTTCAATCATTGAAGTAATATTTTTACATCCATTAACTAATTACAACAAAAGAGGTAATATTTTTACATCAGTTACATAATTACAATCGTAGAAGTAATAAAAACTAGTCATCCAACAAGAACCAAAACGCAGATTGAAGTTAAATATTTTTTACATCTCGGGATACCAATATAAAAATGTTGACAATAGTAAGAGAACGCTAGGTCCATAAGGATAACTCATCGAAAGGATCGAAGGGATTCTATCAGTCAAGGCAGAGAAAAATAAACAACAAGGAATCAAGATAATCCATACACAGAGGTCGTACTGGAAGGCACAAGTAAAACAATCAGGCAAGGACAACAACAGAGGTAGACAACTGATAGGTTCATCCTTCACTTCATCATCCTCGCATAGAAAAGAAGGGTGTCGAGATCCATAGGTCTTTTAATGCTAAGGCGATGACCATAGATCAGGCTCCTTTCCAACTGCTTAGGCGAGGACTGGTGAGCTAGGGACGAAAGCTAAGAAACCACAAAGGACTTAATCAATCACCACCAGGTGGTAAAGAAATGTGGGAAAACGAAGGCCATGGGAGATAACAACCATAGAGCTAGACTAAGAAAAGTTTCTGTCATCAACTTAAAAGACATCAGTTTACTTTTCCAATAAACAAGTAGATCCAAGCATAAGTCCTAATACCATCTACCAAACATAAATGAAGAAAGCGTATCATTGCTTGATCGCCCACTCTGAATGACGTTCGCGTGCTTCGTGCCACTCTCGCTCGCCGACCGTCCAGACTTCACTGGTACCTCCCAGCCAATGATAGGGGTACTCTTCTTCCCCCTTATCCCCCTGAGCTGCAAAGGGGCCATACACTATCTAAAAATTTCGACTAGCTCCCAGCTCGCCTCGCAAGGCCGAGCTACCACTCCTCACTAAGCTTGGTATCCCAACTCCCACAAGTTAAGTCAGTCAAGTAGATATTTCTGCAGTGTAATGTTACGCAAACAGAAGATCCTTCATCCTTCTCCTTCCTTCATTATATAGAGTTTTGAACTTCCTTTATTTCCTAAAATCTCATTTCATTAAAGTTTTAAAAATAAATTTCTAAAAATTCCTCTCCGTACAAGTGTCCCCATCCCCTACATTCCTCCATAATTTAATTTTTTTAATTAATTAATTATCTTTATTTCCCTCACCCACCTAGAGTTACTCTTAGAATCACTCCTAGGTGTCCCCAAATTCTCTTACAGGTTTTAATGGCTTTCCCTATTATTAAATTGCTAGTTCAGTTTAAATTTGATCCAGAATTGGATCTAGGAGCTTGACAGGGCTAAAAAAGGGTCAAAAATGAAAGTGCTCGAAATCCGATGAAACCAATGCTATTGTGTCTGCCTCGTCTTATTGATTCTGGCCATATATTTACTTCGTCAAATAGTCTCTGTATGCGAAAGATATCACATTCTGTTCGAAAACCCAAACAGGGAAAAAAAATGGGTGATTGTACAGTTCGTACAGTGCCACGTGGCAGGCTGACTGTACAGGCCATACAAATGATGTGGCATATTCTAGAGAAGACACATGGCAGGTGATAGGGTGTACGCCAGGTGAGTTGGACCAGTCTGAGCGTGAAACGTGTCACCACTGTAAGGGTGACACGTGGCATGGGATGACGTCAACAGGCTGACTAGGCAGGTATGGTGATGACTTTGAGATAGGTGGCAGGGTACGTGGAAGATATGTGGACCATTTGGCACTTGACACATGGAAGATATGTGGACCATCTGGCACTCGACACATGGCACCCCTTTATTGGCTTTCGGGTTATGCAAAATTTTATGGACTCTACCGGAGTCGAACCCCAAACCTCCTCCGCGCTACAGACTGGTAGGACCAGGCTTACCACCCGACTTGCTGGTGTTTCTTAATAACCATATGGAAAATGTTATATTTATGTTTTATCAAATGTTGGGTTGCAGGTGGAAAGGGTTGGGGCCATGGTTTCGTTAATTGCATACGACCATGGGAGTTGACGGATAGAGATTAACCCTTGGATCTCAGGCGGATCCCATAGGACCAAGAGCCATCCACCAAAAGGGGCACCATATGCGCAGAAGTATGGGGACTAGCCCCGTTTCTTTGGGGATTCGATCCTATCCACCACCAATGGACTGGGAGCTATCCAAATAAAAAGGGGCACGTAGGTAAGTTGTTAGCCACCGGTCTTATACACATGCCCGAAGACCAGGAGCTAGTCGGATAGGGGGCTAGCGCGCAGGTGGAGCACCTAGCCACGTGGCCGCTCCCCCATATGACCAGGGGCGTGCACTTTGGGGGGCTGCACCCAAATATTTATGCAAAAGTGGTTTTTATTTTATAGTTTTGATTTTAATTTGATTTAGGCCTGTAATTAGTGGATTTTGGCCATTTTTGGGAGATATTGGGCATTTTTGGAGCCCAAATTTTGGGAGGAAGTTGGGGATGGATAACCAACTTCAGATCTATAAAAACTAGGCCTTTTTGAGGCCATGGAGGATAGTCAGAGCAGATTTATGCTGAAGAGAAGCCAAGCCAAATCTATTTTTATGCAGGGAAGCTATTGAGGAGCAGAAGCTTGCAGGCCATTTCTGGGAGTTCCGGTCATCCGTTTTGCGTGTCGTTTCTTTTGTTGGGTTCTAGAGACCTGGAAGAACATGACCAAATCAGTCTTGTAGCCAATTGACACTGCTGCAATGTACTTTTGATCTTTTGAACAGAAATAATGAATCCTCCCCCACAGAGACAAAGGCTCGGAGACGTAGGCAATTTTGTGCCGAACTCCGTTATCAATTCTCTTGTTATGGTTTGTTGTTTATTACTTCATTTCAGATCTTCATATATGTATATGGCTGTCATAATTCCTCTTATTTCCTCATTCTTTCATTAAGATTCTCAAATGGTTAATTAACACATGCAATTAAAAACTCAACCATAGTCATTAAAAGATCTTTGCGGATCAACTGGTATCAGAGCTAGTTGACATTTTGATTTGAGTTTTTCATGTTAACCAGGGAAAATCTACAGCATGGTGAAGGTGAGATTGTTGTAGAGAATCCATTAATTGCATTGAGAAAGAGAGCTTCTCATAGCGAGAAGATGCCATCGGAAGAAGGGCTTTCTCAGGATGAGAAAGAGTTCAAAAAAAATTTCCTTGCTATGCCAGAGATGGTGAAAGTTTTGTACGAGGATTACTTGGAACGAAAGAGACCAGTTTTGTGTGAATATTCAAAGGGAAAAAGTGAATAGGAAGAGGATCATCCTCAGATTCCTCCTTCACCTCCATCATCACCTCCTTCTTCTCCTTCTTCTTCAAGTTCAAGTTCTAAATCTAATGCAAATAAACATGTTTATAAGCATAAGAATGAAATGCCATTGTTGAAACTTGATGTTAAATTTGAGTTTCCCATATATGATGGTGAAGTAAATGCAGAGAAACTTGACAATTGGATCAGGCAGATGGAGGTTTAATGCGGTGTGCAACAAATCAAGGATGAGGCCACACAAATCAAGTTGGCATATTTGAGACTTGCAGGTACAACTCTCATCTGGTGGAAAAGCAGGTTGCAAAATGGAACGCAACAAGTGGGTAAGGTATTTCTATCATGAAAGAGCTTCATTTCTGCACTTAGGAAACAATTCTATCCTTTGGGTTATAAATAAAAAGCATTAATTGAATGGAAATCTTTAAAACTAAGAAAAGGACAAACTGTGCAAGAATACACTGATGGATTTCGAAAAATGACATTGATTTTAGATATCCCTTTACAAACACAAGAAACTCTTACGAAGTATATAGGAGGTTTACCTGCACATATTAGAAACATTGTTTTCATGTTTGGACCCACTAACCTTGATGAGGTTTCTGTTCAAGCAACATATATTGAAGCAGGGAAAGAAGGTGTGCCAGGGGAATCATCGTCTTCAAGGAAAGAGGACAAGAGGAAAAGGCATGGTAAGAATTTAAATGCGGTGACGAGGAAGGAAGGAAAGCCCTCTTGCAAGCATTGCAACAAAGAGGGACATGATGAGGACAGATGTTGGCAATTGCATCCGGAGAAGAGGCCAAAGTGGTTCAAGGAAAAGAAGGGAATGCAAACAGTGACAACGACAACAAGACCCACAGACTTGGGATTGGATTCAGGTGATGAATCAAAGATCTTATTGGTTGGTATGACAAGTAAAATTGGTGAAGGCATTGATTGTAGAAGCAACTTGTTTCATATAAGGGTAATCATGCGACACACTAATATAGACACATTAATCAACAGTGGATCTCAATCTAATCTAATCTCAGAAGAATTTGTTAAGCAATTGGGGTTAAAAACACAAGTACATCATAAGCCTTACACACTTAAATGGATAAGCAATCATCATCAAATGCACATAACAAAGTAGTGCACAATCAAATTTGCAATTTCATCTAATTATGTGGACGAAGTAACATGTGATGTAGTGCCATTAAGAGAATGTGTAATGGTCTTAGGTAGTCCATATTTATATGATCGTAAGACAATCTTCTACAGGACAAAGAATCAATATCAATTAACCAAAGCAGGTCAAGATTATGTGGTTCATGCTCATCATGTTAAGGCAAATAAAACACTTCAAACAATATAACAATTAAAGAAGGCAGTGCAATCAAGCAACAAACCAATAATTGTTTCAAATGAAGTAATCGATCTTAAGCAAGAACAAGAAATGATTGTTGAATGGAAAATCAATCATAAGTTGCTTCAAGATAAGCTCATGTCGTGCAAATATTACAAGTATATCAACTCATTTGTAGTTGTCTTTTTGATACTATCATTAGTAATGTTGTCTACATGGATGATAGTGGCTTCAGTAAGATGTAACAGGGTTCAAATGGCTAACAATATACTGTCAGTTGTCATGATTGTGTTACAGTTGATCTTGATGAGACAGGTGCATAGGATAGAGTTCAGAGATAGAGGACAAGTCGGGTGGCCTATCCCAAGCTTGTTGACTGGTCAGTAACCTTTTGGGGACCAAAAGGTCTTTTAGTGGGGAGGTGTGATCTAGAATCAGATCCAGGAGCCTGACAGGGCTCAAAAAGGCTCAAAAATGAAAGTGCTTGGAATCCAACAAAACCAACGCCATTGCGTCCATCTCATCTTCCTAATTCCGGCCGTATATTTACTTTGTCAAATGGGCTCCGTATGCAAAAGATATCGCATTTTGTTCGAAAACCCAAACAAGCAAAAAAAAAGGGTGACTGTACAGTCCGTACAGTCCATACAATGACACGTGGCAGACTGACTGTACAGGTCGTACAACTGATGTGGAATCTCCTGGAGAAGACATGTGGTAGGTGACAGGGTGTACGCCAGGTGAGTTGGACCAGTCTGAGCATGACACGTGTCACCACTGTAAGGGTGACACGTCGCATGGGATGACATCAACAGGCTCATTGGGCAGGTACGGTGATGACTAGGAGACAACTGGCAGGGTACATGGCAGATATGTGGACCATCCAACGCTTGACATGTGGCACCCCTCTATTGGCTTTCGGGTTATGCAAAATTTTATGGACTCTACCGGAGTCGAACCCCAAACCTCCTTCGCGCTACGGACTGGCAGGACCGGGCTTACCACTCGACCTGTTGGTGTTTCCTAATAACCATATGGAAAATGTTATATTTATGTTTGATCAAATGTTTGGTTGGAGGCGGAAAGGGTTGGGGCTTCACCCCAACCCACATTTTCGTTAATTGCATACGACCACGGGAGTTGGCGGATAGAGATCAACCCTTGGATCTCGGGCAGATCCCACAGGACCAGGAGCCATCCACCAAAAGGGGCACTATATGCGTGGAAGTATGGGGACTAGCCCCATTTCTTTGGGGATTCGATCTTATCCACCACCAACAGATTGGGAGCTATCCAAATAAAAAGGGGCGTGCAGGTAAGTTGTTATCCACTGGTCTTATACACATGCCCAAAGACTAGGAGCCAGCCCGACAGGGGGCTAGCACGCAGGTGGAGTACCTGGCCACATGGCCTCTCCCCCATATGACCAAGGGCGCGCACTTTGGGGGGCTGCGCCCAAATATTTATGCAAAAGTGGTTTTTATTGTATAGTTTTGATTTTTATTTGATTTAGGCCTGTAATTAGTGGATTTTGGCCATTTTTGGGAGATATTGGGCATTTTTGGAGCCCAAATTTTGGGAGGAAGTTGGGGATGGATAACCAACTTCTGATCTATAAAAACCAGGCCTTTTTGAGGCTATGGAGGACAGTCAAAGCAGAGTTATGCTGAAGGGAAGCCAAGCCAAAGCCATTTTTTATGCAGGGAAGCTATTGAGCAAACGCTTGTGGGCCATTTCTGGGAGCTCTGGTAATCCGTTTTGTGTGTCGTTAATTTTGCTAGTTTCTAAAGATCTGGAAGAACATGAGAAGATCAGTCTTGTAGCCAATTGGCACTGCTGTGATGTACTTTTGAGCTTTTGAACAGAAATAAAGAAGCCTCCTCCACAGAGACAAAGGCCCAGAGATGTAGGCAATTTTGTGCCGAACTCCGTTATCAATTCTCTTGTAATGGTTTGTTGTTTATTACCTCATTTCAGATCTTCATATATGTATATGGCTGTCATAATTCCTCTTATTTCCTCACTCTTTCATTAAGCTTCTCAAATGATTAATTAACACATGCAATTAAAAACTCAACCATAGTCATTAAAAGATCTTTACGGATCAAAATTAGAAAGCTCTTACATGCTAGATACTTTTTCTAAGTTTGGCTTTCTGCTTTTTCCCCTATTGTTCCCCTTTTTCCCTTTTTATGTTTACCTCTTTTCCTAGTTTCCTAATTTTTTAGATTTTCCCTCTTTCCCCTTTTTAATTAGAACTCAAAAAGGAAGGTGTGGAATTTAACCCTTTTTCCCTTTATCTTTTAATTAATATAATTTAAATTATCAAAAATAATAAAACAGTTAATTCCCTTTTTAAATTTTATTTCAACAGTTTTTTTATAAATAAATTAAATTTCTTACTCCCTTCGCGTTACAAGATTTAACAAAGATCATAATTATTATTTAAGTTATTTTTATTTTTATTATCATTATTATTATTTTTACAGATAGACAAAAATTTACCACTGACGTAATTTAGACTTAGACCTTAAATTTTGTACTAGGCGACATTTAATTAGGAAAAATTGTTTTTTTTTAAATACTTAACACGTTATTTGTCCTAAGGCCGTCTAGGTTCATTCATCTATCATCAACAACGCGACGTTCCCTTCAGGACGCACTAGGTGCTCCAAGGGTGCCACTCGCCTCATCTGTTCCCTTGCGCGATGTTCCCTTCAGAACACACTACGTGCTCCAAGGGTGCCACTCACCTCTTGACTGACTTGGTAGACATCAATAACCCCTAGAGTCAATACTCCGCGAGGTGAACTTGTGGGAGACTAAGGGCCTCTAAGAAATAACACCCCCGCCTTACTGCGCGCCCCTTATAATCATCGTGAGCGACTGTCGTAGTCTACCCTCATGGCATCATGGGTCCTTTCGAACTAGGTAAATGTTAACCTAGAATTCGAGGCATGACGAGAGTGCTAGTAGGTTGTGGCAGGGCTGTTAGTCATGTGTGACCCTTTACTCCATGTGTGAGTCTGGTCGGCAAGCTATTGTCAACCTGCATCATCGACAAATCATGTGAGAATATATCCATATCATATCATCTAATCAGATGCACTAATATCACAATAACACAATCAAACCCCAATGGTACACTCCCTAACACGATCCGGAGCCCAAGGGGTTCCATCGATGCCTCTGCATCCTCGAGGTCCAAAGTCCTGCACACTCTATAAAACCAAGTCAATAGCACCTATCTATGTCAATGCAGTAAAACAACATGTCATCAACCCATAACGCCTCATAATCAAAATCAAAAGTTTTAATAGCATAATAATTTGGATCACTTGCGAGCAAGTGTCCTCAAAGAATAAGTTCGCTCAGTGCGCCAGAGTGGGATGTTATCAAGCTGAGTATGGTTTCTATCCTAGAGATAAACAATGCAGTCAAAACAGATACCTGATAGTAGAGACATAATCTAGGCATCAAGTTTTAGGCACTCGTCCTCATTTTCAACTATCAGTTGTGTTTGTGTTGCATTTGTAAAACACCGCCTTATTTTATCAACGTCAAACTTCACTTGGCGTATAATCCTCAACTTCTCCAAGGGCTTTGAATTTCAAACACAAAACCCTCTGAAAGTGGACTGTATTTTCGAGGTGGAAACAGTACGATCGTGGGAGCTACCTTTGCTTTGATAAACACTTCGGTCTCATAAAAAATGGGAGTCGAAATGACTCTCGCCTTTCCACTTGGCCTAGAGATTTATTCTTTCTTCTCAAATGTAGGGTGCCCATTCTAAACTCGAAGTTCAAATTAAGCACACCAACATAAATTTGAAATTCAAATTTTGAATTCCAATCAATCCACTTCACTGCATCTCTTTAGTCTCCGGTAGGATGTCATCAATCATGTGCCTAATTGATTGTAGTGGCATCGGGCTACGGAAAATAATGGATGGCCCCGACGATGGAGAATGGATGATGGCGATGGAGACGAGATGATGGACATGGAGATGCCTTTTGGTTGTACAATGCAGCAATGGGCATAAATGATAGCATGTATGTGAGATATTGTGCACGTATCCACCTGCACTAAGCAATCATTTTCTTAGTGCATGGCGGATAATGCTTGCCATCTCAGACTACCTAATGAAAATGTCCTTAGTTAATATGTTTATTGAACAACCAAACTCAAGTGTTAATTCTCACTAACACTGAGTTTGTTAATTAAATGAAACCGAATATATCATGATGGAGTAGGCTAATTCCGGAGCAATCTTCCGTTTCGAATTTGTTTTTCATGTAAAAAAAAAATGAACATCCGGCCAAATTTTCACAGGGAGTTTAACTTTCCTATGAATCAAAGTTACGCCATTTTAAACTAACCGAGATAGTGAGAAAATCGATTAGAGTTCTAGATTGACTGAAAATTTAAAAACAGACGGCCAAAAAACCTACCCGAAAGATAACTATGAGGGAAGATAACTCTCTAGTTAACCCACTGCTTTATGAGATGATGTGACTGCTCAATAAACCCTGCAATAGTTGGAGTTAATCCATACTTAAGTCACGGCAAAAGCAAACACTTTGCAATCCAAAGAGGGGTAGGGTATGTATACTTCTGTAGACTTTACGAGTCAAATGGC
Organism: Picea glauca; assembly: GCA_000966675.3. Classification (NCBI taxonomy): domain Eukaryota; kingdom Viridiplantae; phylum Streptophyta; class Pinopsida; order Pinales; family Pinaceae; genus Picea; species Picea glauca. The sequence continues at coordinate 494,428 of JZKD02S0194731.1, read as the reverse complement.
TGGCAATCCAAAGGGGGGTAGGGTATGTATACTTCTGTAGACTTTACGAGTCAAATGGCTGGGCAGAGGAGGTCCCTTATCCCACAAACAAGGGAGTCTCATACACCAATTTGGTGTGGCTTCGCAGTGACCTTAAAAAAAATAATTAGATTATTAGATTAGTTGCATGTAAACCATCCAAAACAAAAGCAAATAGACTGAAATGACTTTCAATACACTGACAGTGAAAATGGAGAAAAGAGCCAACTGAAAGTGATGGACAAACGAAGCAGATTCATTGACATATATGGTCTGCCACCATCAGAAGAAAAATTGCATGATCTGTCAGCATCAGAAGCAAACATAGTGACGCTTTTCGAATAATAAATTGGATGTCCGTGCGGGAGTATGAGAGCATATTAAACCTTTTGTTTTATTCTCTTGAGAGGAAAGCCAGTGGAAATTGAGAAATCTGGAACGGGCTCTCAACGGTAGGGATGAAATGCGTTAGTACAGGGGAAATCTGCCAACTCCATTGGGAGGGACTATGTCAGATATTCGGATCGAAAATTGAAAGGTGGAGAACGGGTATAAGTATGCAACCACACGTATTCTCAGCACATCTGCAAAGGAATTAAATCACCTCCTCGGTGAGAGACATTGCTTTCTTCTTCGTTTGCTCGTTGGGGAAATCAATTTCGCATTTCCTTCACAAAGAAATGATGAACTACCTTGTACGTTTGGGAGTTGGCATTTTAGGTCTGTAAAAACTACCATTTTCTTGAGCATAAGCTTCGTCTCAGTCTTCTCTAAATATATATTAATATGTATTGGAATATTAATATGTATTGCATCTATCTCACTTTCGCTCCACCAAAAACCAAAGTATTATCTCATGATATTTCCTCTGTAATTAGTATTAACATAAGTCCTCTGCAATGTTTTATATATATATATATATATTTTCTGTTTGCAAAGGAATATGGACATGATGGTTACTGGCTTGTTGGTGCTGTTTGGCACTATTGCGATATCTTCTTTTTGTGCTATCCATGATCAGAAGCATAAGAAGATCCTTGTAGGAACCGCAGGAATGGTGGCCACTGTTATTCTCTACGTTTCTCCTCTATCTGTAATTGTAAGCCCTTAATTGTATTAGTTTTTTGGAAATGCGTTCAATACAGACCCGTGGAAAGAAACGCATCAGAAAATCGCTTATCATCGTCACATAAAAGACCTTCAGGATTTTCAATTAATGGTACTATCGTTAATATTTACATTCAGCGACTGGTAGTTCAGACCAAGAGCGTGGAATTCATGCCCAGCGTCTATTTCTCCTTGTTCGCTTTCCTCGGAAGTTTGTTGTGGATCGTGTATGGCGCTCTCAGCCGAGACATTATCATCATGGTATTATAATTATAATAATAAATGATTCTTACTAATTAATGCGAGAATTATCATGTCAAGATTGGATACGACCCAACACTATCAACAAATGCAGTTATAGAGCTCAGGACGATGGCATATTTTACTGCAACGTTCTTCATATTTTGCAGGCACCGAACTTTGTTGAAGATGGTTTTATACTGTTTTTATCGCCACAAAAAGAGCCCGCTGAGAGAACCTGAAAACGTGGATGCAGTCAAGAAAATGGAATCGATCAAACCGAACATCGAAGAGGACATAAAAGAGTATATGGTAAATATTAGAATGCAGCTGTGACCTGAAAGGGGCAGAGCCTATCTTTGATAGTCTGTTATTCGATATCTTGATACATATGGTTTTATTGAGATTACTTTGCTTGAATAAATAAATAATAATATTTCCTTGATTTTAGTCAGTGAGGAATACCAATCATTATTGCTTCGTTTATTCATGGAAGTCATGATATGTTTATGTGTAACATTCCTTCCTTTGTATCAAGATTATCATTCGCCCTTAGAAATGTGCATCCGTATTTCCACCTCAGAGACCTGATATCTTTGTTTGTGTAACATTGACTAAATATTAGTAAAAACCGATTTAGATAACGGTACTTTTAGAGCCTGTACTTTATCATAATCATGATATCTTTCTTTGTGTAACACTTATATAAGTGTAACATTCTCTACTTTTACAATCTTTGTTTGTATTAGTCCATTCTATATCAAAGTAATACAATTTCACCGACATATATCTCTCATATAAATAAAAATTGAAGTTGAATAATCACGCTTATGATCCACATAACGTGATTGATTAAACTCTTAAAAATGAAAAATAAAAATCTATAAACATGCCAGATAACAACAACTTTATTTTCTGTTTATTTTCCTTCATACTCAATAAATTATATATGTCAATATATATATTCATATATTTATAAATAATTTACATTTTTAATATTTTAATTTTAAAATATCAAAATTTACAAAATTATATGTTTATTTCCCTTCATGCTCAATAAATTATATATGTCAACATATATATTCATATATTTATAAATAATTTACATTTTTAATATTTTAATCTTAAAATTCAAAATTTGAAATGGTGTAATATAGTATTACAAAGTGTTTAACTTTAATTCCAAAGTCTCAAAATAGTGTACATTATACTAAGTATAATTAAATATAATTGGATTTTTATCACTACTATATTTTTGTGTAGGTATTTTTTATATTTTAAATAGAAGAGTTATATATAATTAGATTTTTGTCTATATATTATATTTTTTTAATTTTTTTTATATTTTAAATAGAAATGTTATATATATAAGATTAAATTTTTTAAGATGTTTGTTATTAATGTAACTCACATAGATAAATATATATGAAAAATGATATAATACAAGTATATTAAATAATGAGACTATATAATATAAATTGGCTTAATGCATACACGTTAAAAGGATATAATTTATATATATTATATCAAAGAAGAGTTTGGTGGATTGACATGAAAATGATACTATATGGGTATGTGTTATTATGCATGGATATACATAAGAATATGTATGTGAGAAGGATACGACTCATGAGAAATGGTAATCACTTAACTTATGTTTCCTTCAATTTTGAACTTGGTTTAAGTGGAGGACAAGTCTTTAATATAAACTATTGAGACTTGCATCTTTAAGATATATGGAATAATCCATGCTTTATATTCTTGAAAATTAGTTAGATAACTTTGACTTGTGGGGTATAGTTGATAATAATTGATTTTCTCTAATATGAACACTATTATTCATATATTAGCATTATTGTACATTAATGTGCATTGTTAGAGGACTTCCAACAATTCTACATGGGGACATTTTTTAAATTCATATAAATCAATTGTGTTGTCACCTAAAAAGGTTCATTACCCAACACTAGCGCTTTTGCTCATGAGGCCCACCTTGATACAAACTTTGCAAATCAATGAAATGACACATTTAAATGTAGTAACTAGATTAGACATGCTTATTAAGGTCGCTTATGATGTTGCAACTGAAAACATCCAATTCAAAGTCATGGAAGTATGCAAAATGGATTTGTCCCATGGAGCCCACCTTGGGCGAAAATGTGCTTTTGGGACAAATCATTAATTTGAGTGTAGAGAGTGGATTAGAAAAGGTTTCTAAGATCACTAAACATGGTGGATATGACATAATCCAATTTAGAGTTAGAGAAATATGAAAATGTGAAAGTACATGCTTTAGGAAACACTATACATATAGGAAAAATGACCTATGTAAAGGTAGGGATTGATTGAAGTATGTATTTTAAGGCCATTGAGTGTCATGGAGCCAACAAAATTTAGTTTGGGTGTCCAAAAGTAAAAAATTGTAGCATTAAGAAATTCTCACTAGGATGCAAAGTTTCTTGTTTTTCTTTAAAAGGTATACATGAAGGGCATAAAAAAGTTTCATGTAACTAGTAATTGGAAATCCTTTTAAGTATACTATGGATTGATTCTAATGACACGATTCAAAGTTTTTATGGAGGAGATAGATTTTCCTAAGTCTCTAAACCCAATGAGGCACAGGCTTTTAATTCTCTTTTGGCTTGTTTTCTATGAAATTTTCAACTACATACTGCTCTTTATGGAGTCCAAAAATCAATAACTCATTTTACAATATTTTTTATAAGACTAGAGGTTATGTATGGAACACTTTGTTCATCCCATGAAGAGCATATAGGTAATAGGAAATCTATGAACATAAACCATGTTTATGTGCTCAAAAAAATGAGCTCTAGTGCTTCAAACTTGAAATCGAGACAAAAAAATTTAAGTATGGGCATGAGGATTATTTGCTTATGTCTTTAAGAGTTAGAATGCATCATAATGGGATCACATCATAATTGTATTTATCACATTTGAACTTTACTGATGAATTTGCAATGAATTTTTTTTTTCAATTCACTCTATTATTTGACAAATCCTTCTACGACTAACTTTTGCTTGAATTTTCATGGCCTTAAATTGACTACAACTACAATGGACATAAAATCAATTTTTCATCCAAGCCTTTAAACCTATACAAGATAAAAAAAAAAGTGAATGTTTTTGCATGTTCTAGGGATTAATTGCCATGGCCTTAGTAAGACGAACACTCTTTTGCAATGACTCATGAGAGCCAGGTTTTGTCAAATAGGTGACTATCAATTTCACCAAGTTTAACTAATAAAAACAATCCAAGGTGAATGATTCTAATATATGCATCGAATATTGATCCAATGACCGATAATTCTGGAAACATGTGAGATAAAATGAGTTTCTTTAGTCTTAGCACCACAAAAATATCCCATAATCCACCCAACTATCTTGATCAATTGTTCAAAGCAATTTTTGGGGTGCTTGTTCACAATCTTCATATGCCGGCATCTAAGAAGCAACTCTTACCATGCATAAATATTCCCAAGTCAAGATGCAATTTTTAACACTACGTAGCATTGAGAAAGTGTCTTTAGTTACTGTTAATCACAATGACCAAATCTTTCTCATAAGTATTTAGCATGATAATGAAGGAGAGAGAGACAATATTCATATTTAACATGAGAACTTCCAAGGAAAGCATAATAGTGAGGATTTCAAGGGAAACCATAATAATGAAGAACAAGAAGGCGGCCGTGATTGTAAAAAACAATTTATCCCTGAATATGAATATAGTAACGAAACATGCATTCCACAAGCACTAGATTATCCAATTTTGGAATTCACTGATAGCATTATTGACGGTGTTCACAATGAGAAGGTAAAATCTTATTGCATACCTTGATAGTGAATGAAAAGTGTAGATTTGATATTCAAGACAAAATATCATTTTCTTTTTCACTTTTTTTAAGCCCAAGTTCTTTAAAGAAGTGATTCAGCATCCAACTGAAATGTGGATGAAGGGGACTTTCTAAAAAATAGTGTAGACAGATAATATTGGAGATGAGTAATTTTTTCATTAGTTTCTTTTGTTCTCACTCATTTCCATGATTCTTTCAAGGATGTACAATGCCATTCTAATTGAATTTGTGCCTACTTTCCCCTCTTGTGCACATTTTATGGGCAATAGGGATGTATTCCCTTATCATTTTGCATGCCAAAATCTAATGTCAACCACCATTCCATCAACCCTCTTAATGCACGTGTTTGATAGACTTATGAAAATACATACATGGTTCCATTGGTCATTCAATGTCACCTAGTGGGACAACATCCAATTATATTAGGTAGGTAGGTTTCCATTTTCTTACTTAATACCCTACAATTTACTTTTAGGATTTCTAGTATATTGTTTTGTTTTTGTCATAATTTTCAAAAATAAATTATAATATTCTAAAATGATGAGTTTGAGACAAAGCAAAGTTTTGAATTCATAGCCCAATGAATTGGTCTACTAAACCTATATTCTAGTTTTTGACACCTTGTAGGAAACATCCATATTATAGAAGGAGCCAATGTTATCCTCTAGAAAGGCTCACTACCCAAAATTAACCATTTTTCCCATGGGGTCCACCTTCGGACAAATTTTCCAATTTAATCAAATGAAATATTTGAATATAGGAACTAGTTCAAACATACTTATTAGGGTTGATGATCATGATGGAGATGAAATAATTCAACTCAAATCTCTTTGAAGTATGAAAATTATTTTTTCCCCATGGGACACACCTTGAGTGAATTTGTTTTTTTTAGGCCATGTGAGTAATTCGAGTGTAGAGAGAGTATTAGATAAGGGATTTTATGTCATGATCATGATGTAATTAAAAAATAAAATTTAGAATTGCAAAAGTATGAAATTTTGGGAGGGGAGTGCTTTATGTGAAATTACACATACAAATAGAATGACCTATATAAGGGTAGGAATTAGCTCAGGTGTGATTTTTAAAGCCACTAGGCATCATTGATATCACATAATTAAATATTAACCTATGAAAGTATATACATAAAATATAAAAAAATTGTTGCAAGGATGCTAAGTTTCCTATGCTCCTTTAAAAGTATCCTAGAAAGGCACAAAACATTGTTGTAGAAAGACTAGTTGGAAATACCTCGATGTATGGTATGGATTGTCACTAAAAACAAATCATTTAGATGTCGTATGCAATATATAGAGCATATTGAGTCTCAGAAACAAATAATGCACGCATTTTTTTATGTTTTTTTGACATGTTTTCTATAAAAATTCCAATTTGACAATGAACACTTTGTAGTCTATGAATTGAGAAACCACCTTAGGATATTGTTAATAATCTTAGGGGATACATATAAAACAGTTAGTTTGGACCCACATAAATCACACAAGAAGTTGGGAATTCATGAACAAAGACCATGTTTGTGTGCCAAGAAAACAAGTTTTAGTTCTTGAATAGAAAAACTAAGACACGATTATTAATTCTAAGCATGAGGACCATTTGTATTAGGTTCTAGTATATGGAACATATCGTAGTGGGAGCCCATAGTATTTTTAGTTTTCAAAGTATCTATTCACCCATGAATTTGAATAGAAAAACTATCTCAATCCTCTATGTTATTCAAAAAATCCTCTAGAGAAATTCTAAATTTGTTTGTGACTAACCTATGTCTGAATTATCATGGCTTAAAATAAACAACATTTATTATGGAAGATAAATTAATTTTGTAAGTGAGTATTTTCACCTATACATGCTACATAGTGCATGTTTTTGTATTTTGTTAAGCGTAATTAACTAAACCTAAAGAAGAGGAACACCCTGTGAAACGAGGGCCAAGTTATGTCAAACAAAGGGTCATATGTTTTGTAAAATTTCACGGGGAGAGGGTTATAAAGAACTAGCAAAATGTATGAAGCTACAAATTATTCTCAACTATATGCCAAGGAGTGATCCAATAACCCACTAGACCTCGCGCTAGATAATATATAACAGGATTATTTTGTATTAGAACCATAAAAATAACCCATTATCCACCTCACTAACCTAATCAATGGTCCAAACTAATTTCAACATTATTATTTTGGTGAATATCATTCTATTGTGAGGCACATGAACAATGGATGTAGCATCCTAAAAAAAACCCATCATGTGACCCATATTATTTCGATCGAGGATCCTCTATGGAATGTGAAATGGTGGGAGACCTCCTTTCAAAGCCACAAGGTTTTTCTAAAACATAAGCTATAACATATTTAAAAACGTATATTATATGCCCCTTTCAACACATCTGAGTTACCTATTGTTGGTCCATTTTTTATGTGTTAAGTTGTTTTTAATCCATGCCAATAAGCCATGAGTATAGTGTTTCCTTTAATATTGATTTTCAATTACTTTGATTTCACATAATTTTTTGTGCTCCTCACATAGGAAAACCAAAATTTAGTTAAATTTTTTATAATATTTTAATTTCTTTTATAAAAAAATTATTAGTTTTATAAAAATTATTAGTTAATAAATTGGAACTTTTACATATATTCATAAAAATAAAAAATAAAATTATATAAACATACTAAATAACAATAGCTTTTTTTTATGTTTATTCTCCTTCATACTCGATAAATTATACATCTAATCATATATATATTTATAAATTTATAAATCATTTAATTTTTAATATTTTAATTTTAAAATATCAAAATTTGAAATGGTGTATTATAGTATCAAAGTGTTTAAATTTAATTTCACGTACATTAAACTGCTACAACACTTTATATAGTAAAATTAAATATAATTTGATTTTTGTCTATATTATATCTTTGTATAGGCATTTTTACATTTTATATAGAAGTGTCATATATCTTATAAATATACAATTTTCATAAACAAATGTTTAAAAATATAAAAATGTAAGATTAAAAATTTTAAGATGTTTGTTTTCAATGCAACTCATAGAGATATACATGAAAAATTATATAATAAGGTGTGTTTAAGTAAAAAAGTAACTTTAATAGAAAGATGTAGTATACATAAAGATTATCTAATGAGAAAGATATTCATTTACATTAAAATGATAAAATGCAAGAACATTAAGTAACAAGTGTTGTATGGAAACATAGTCCATGTCGGGTTGAATTTGGAATAAATGCACAGGCATGGGGAAAAAGTAGTTAAGGTAGATGGAAACTATAATGAAGATGTGGAAAACAACATGAATCATAGGTGGTATCCATGAAGTAAATGACATGTGGTCTCTAGAGTCCCATTCTTTTTGTTTTTTCATAGAAAAATGAATGTTATGATATAGAGGAGGAAACAAGTGTAGCAACTAAGCAACTAGTTCCAACAGTGGAACATGCCTATGCTCAATGCAAGGAGGTACATGTGGAAGATGGACACTCGGGGGAATGTTTCCTCTTGGGCATAGGGTGTCAAGTTTCAAAGGATATAAACAAGGCTCTGCTTGGTTGATGATGCAAACTGCTAGGGTGAAAGGCTTGTAAAGCAAAAGAGAGAACCAAAAATAGGCTCAATATTGCAAGCAAGAGAATGAGATTCAATTACAACTTAACGCCAAAAAATGTCCTTTCTTTGTAATATTAGTCTACTTGGTTTGAAAAAGGGGTAAACTTACACGAGATAGACGTCCTTTCAAATCCAATTTATGAGTGTGAAAGAGACAAGTTCACTCGATGATCTTTTCACTTTTTGAGAGAGTCATAAATGAGCTTAAACCAGACTCATTGGGAGTCCTCTATGTATAGGTCAACATTTTTATGAGTAAGAAATGAGGTTCAAACATAAATTCATGTATTAACTATAAGGGACTCCCTATCCTATCGAAAAAAATATCTGCATGGGCATTGAATGAAGTAGGGGATCTAACTAGGGTACCCATGTTTTGTATGTCTCTACCATTCAAGAACGACACTTCTAGTTGCAGATAGAAGGTTATGTTTCATTGCTAAATGGGTTTGTACCTAAGTCATATCAGCTACAGCCATAGAATTATGCAAGTGTTCATGGTGGTTTGGATACCTATCCTATATGCTAGATGCCGAAAATACCTATCCAAATTTGTGAACGGGTGGCATGGCATTGAAAACCGCAAGAATTCGTGGATAAAACCACCAAAAACAACTCCATCGACTGTTGTATTAGTCCATTAGGCAAAAATATAGGATGAAACTATGTAAACTGGGTAAAAATGTGCTATAAATAGAATAAAAAAAAACAATTTTGCTATACCATTTGTATTTTTTACCCAAATAGTGCATTTTGGATGAAATTGACTCTGAATTTGAACTATTGATTGTGGGAGCTATGAACGACAAAATTGACAACCATCTCAGCCAGTTAATTCATATTGCTCCCCTCTTTCTTTCTAGTGGATTAAAAGCTGTAATTAGGCCTCCTTTTTTTAGGTTATTTAGGGTGAAACTTAGAAACTAAGGTGTACGCAGGATACAGATCATCAGGTCGCATATACGCATACCTATACATGACAATTTGAAAAAAATACAGTGTATAAGTAGCCCTATACGTGAACATGTACACTATAGCTCACGTAGATGTCCGTGGATAAGGTTTTTAAGATGTTGCTAACTCAAAAATGATTTGAATCTTGTAGGATGGTGCTAGAGTGGAGAGAAAGAGAGCATGAAGAGGTGAATGCTGCAGTGGAGAGAGATCCAGGGGCCCATATGGCCTTTAAAATATGTGAGCTATATATGTTTTGGGCTATAAAAGGTCTGAGGGATCAAGTGGGACTATTTCAGCTACTTGTAAACTATTGGGATCCAGATATTGATACCTTCAACCTTGATGGACAACCATTAAGGATTGAAGTTGAGGACAACTACTTCTTGACAAGATTATCGTGATAGGTTGAGGTGGTTAACCTAAAAGCCAAGGGATATGGAAGTGGAATGAACATAGAGGATTACATAGCCACTCAATGCATTGTAGGGACTGAGAAGGTAGGGAGCCAACTCCTAATCAGAGATATCAACAATCTGAGTCACAATATTGTTTTTCTAGTGTTGACATGGATCACAAGATTGGATTCTTTGCATGAGGCATCGATTCCACTTATTTTCTATTCAGTGGAGTTCTTGCGACCCACTAGTTATGACTAGTGCACCTCACTGCTAGCCAATATGAAGAGCCAGTTGACAGAATGCAAACTGGGTAGAAAGAGGAACTTTGGGTTTGCGCCTATCCTTTATATTTTTTTCTTCGAGCGGGTTTCCAGCTTGGGCCCTAGAGTTAAGATTGTTTTGCATGGACCTCAAGATCCAACCATGGCATGGTGGACCGAGGTGATGAGGTGGAAGGGGGGTGGTAGGGTGCCAACATCCTACAACAATGAATTTTTCTTCTAGTGGAGTCAACATGTGATGGCTCTGGANTACAGATCATCAGGTCGCATATACGCATACCTATACATGACAATTTGAAAAAAATACAGTGTATAAGTAGCCCTATACGTGAACATGTACACTATAGCTCACGTAGATGTCCGTGGATAAGGTTTTTAAGATGTTGCTAACTCAAAAATGATTTGAATCTTGTAGGATGGTGCTAGAGTGGAGAGAAAGAGAGCATGAAGAGGTGAATGCTGCAGTGGAGAGAGATCCAGGGGCCCATATGGCCTTTAAAATATGTGAGCTATATATGTTTTGGGCTATAAAAGGTCTGAGGGATCAAGTGGGACTATTTCAGCTACTTGTAAACTATTGGGATCCAGATATTGATACCTTCAACCTTGATGGACAACCATTAAGGATTGAAGTTGAGGACAACTACTTCTTGACAAGATTATCGTGATAGGTTGAGGTGGTTAACCTAAAAGCCAAGGGATATGGAAGTGGCATGAACATAGAGGATTACATAGCCACTCAATGCATTGTAGGGACTGAGAAGGTAGGGAGCCAACTCCTAATCAGAGATATCAACAATCTGAGTCACAATATTGTTGTTCTAGTGTTGACATGGATCACAAGATTGGACTCTTTGCATGAGGCATCGATTCCACTTATTTTCTATTCAGTGGAGTTCTTGTGACCCACTAGTTATGACTAGTGCACCTCACTGCTAGCCAATATGAAGAGCCAGCTGACAGACTGCAAACTGGGTAGAAAGAGGAACTTTGGGTTTGCGCCTATCCTTTATATTTTTTTCTTCGAGCGGGTTTCTAGCTTGGGCCCTAGAGTTAAGATTGTTTTGCATGGACCTCAAGATCCAACCATGGCACGGTGGACCGAGGTGATGAGGTGGAAGGGGGGTGGTAGGGTGCCAACATCCTACAACAATGAATTTTTCTTCTAGTGGAGTCAACATGTGATGGCTCTGGAGGACTACCCTTATGCAGGGATTGACTTCAGAGGAGATCTGGACATGTCGTTACCACTAGGTTCTACGTACAGAGACATAGGTATGTAAAAGGTTTTTGAATACTTCATTTTTCTGTATTTTTGCATAAGAAAAAATATATATTTTTGGATGATGTCAAGTACTAACTAAACATGTATGTGATGAATACGTGGGTCCACAATGACCGAATGGACTTCCACGACACCAACGAAGGAATCGACGGGATGAGGTAGTGGGAGGGGATGCTAAGATATTGCTTCAAAATGTGAAGGGAAGCCTATCCCGTTTGACGCAGAGGATTCCCATCATTCAGGTAGAGGATCTGTCGGAGGTGATGCAGTGACAGGTGGTAGGTGTGCCCCGTGTTTGGCTATGACTCTTTCAGCATCTCGAAAACACCATAGTATTATATCATGAAACTCATATGGAGACACAGGCGTAGATGTCGGGATTGTTGTATGATTGACCATATATGTATATTGAAGGTGTCAGCCCCAATTTTGTACTATAACATCATATTTTTTGGAGAGATGAAATATATATATATATATATATATATATATAAAGATTGATTTTCGGCTTTAATTATGTTACAATTTGTACATTTATTAAAGTTTTTTCTTTGCTTTAGTTATGTGACAAATTCCAATATAAAAAAAATAGCATATGCATCGTATACATAAATAGAACTTCTAGGTCTATGATGATAAGTAATCAAATCAAAATGTCATTTCAAAAGTCGTACCCATAAGAATCGTCGGATTAGACTAGGGTCACAGGCACGCTAAGTATCATTCAACTAACTACTAATTGGGATTCTAGGCGAACTTATAAAGATTGAATTCCATGTGAAATGACATCAGATAAAAGTTTTATAACAATTATATATTCAACCACATTATTCGTGGATGACCTTAGGAAAACACCATCTGAAGACACTAGTAGACCCTCGGGTGAGTAAACAACCCAAGTNCCTCATCTAACCGAATGAAGTTGAATATTAACTTTGCAAAAACTAGTGATTTTTTGGACTTTGCAGAAGCAAAATTGAGATCGAATTCTTATAGAATGACATTCCATTTATTGTACTTTCCCCCTATGATATGCATAGTAAGTACGTATTGAAATGGATTGACATCGACAAACATGGTAGTTTTTCAAAGAAATATATAGTGTCGTAATTGTTGAACTACGTGAACAACATCCAAAGCTATCTTTTCAACATGAGAATACTTGAGTTCAAGACCGACTAAATTTAGACTAAGATAGTAAATGATGTGCTCATGAAGCTCTTCATCCTCCTAAACCAACACCATACCAATCATCTCTTCATATGCAACAACATAAAGAAAATAATCTCTACCATAGTCTAGAGACTTCAGCAAAGGCGTCGATACCAAGGATTTATTCAAAGCATCAAAGGATTCCTAGGCTTGCTCATCAAAGATAAAAGGAGTGTCCTTATTTAAGATATGCATGAAACCCTTAGTAATATTGGCAATCATTCACTATAAACCGTTGTAAAAAATTATCTTTCTCTTGTAAACCTTGAAGTTGATGAATAGTGCGTGGAGGAGGAAATTGAAGTAATGCCTCAACCTTTAACAGATCTACCATGATCCCACTCTCGAAGACTAAAACTCCTAGAAGTCGAACTGACCTAATGAAAAATATGCATTACGAGGGTTCAAACATATGCAATATTGGCGACATATTTCAAAAAATAGCCAAAGGTGTTTAGAGTGATCAACTCTCTTACGGGAGTGAGAAACGAGATCGTCGAAATATGTTTCGGCTATATTCTTGAGATAAATTGTTGGAAGGTAGATTTGATGTTCTTAATGCCGGAAGTCATCTTACGGTATGTGAACATACCCTAAGGGAAAATAAATTCCATCTTATGTTGGTCCTCAAGATTAATTTGAATTTGGTTATACCCTAAAAATTCGTCCATAAAAGAAAAAAATTTGCTTCTCGCACATTCATTGAGAATCTGTTCGATGAGGAGTGTCAGGAAGTTATCTTTGGGATAATATTTATTCAAGTCATGAAAATCCATGCATACGCAGATGGTTCCTTTCATTTTATTCACAATAATGGTATTGGATACCCATTTAGTCAAGGGAACTGAGTATATAAAGCCAACATTAAGCATTTTTTCTACCTCTACCTCAATAGCAGAGGCCTTCCTAGGATTGACAACTCTTAGTCATTGTTCACCATGCTTAGCATCTTGGTAGGTTTTAATATCATCTTCAACAACCCGATGGTCAATTCCTAGCATCTCTTCATATGACCAAGTCAACACATCACAAAATTCTTTGAAGAGCTGGGTGTAGACTAGAATTTCTTCCGATGAACAATCTAAACCAATGTATAATTTTTCAACCTTTCCAGGAATATGAGAGATATTGATCATGACGGTAGGAGAGATACTCGACATGTTTCCTTTTGCATAAATTTCGCATGTATCAAGTGGAACTACGACGTGACTCACTATCTCTCTCAAGGTATATCTAAAATCATCTTGTTCGATTCTTGTAGGATCTAGGAAAAAATAAGAGCGATGATGCGTATCATCCCATGGCCTATCAAAACCATTCATATCCTCTATGATAACTTCATCCAAATTTAAAGTCTCATCGATTCGGTCACATGAACAAGATGATGAATTGGCCCACATGGGCTCTAGAACAGGATTCTCCTCGTATGTGTCCAAGGTAACAGGATCTGTATCGGTGGAAGAGTCAAGAACAACTTGATATGTTATTTTTGTTGTCGATAGTGGCATGGCCATTCCAGTATGTGACTGACCTTCAAAATATGTATTCGAGGAAGTTAGGGTCCAAGGATCGTCAAAATACAAAGTGTGGAAAGGAACAAACCTCTTTGACGAAGCAGACCTACTAGAAATTTTGTATATATGATGAACCAATGCCAGGACTTCAAAAGTACCCATAAGGGATGAATACATTCTGACACCGATATTCTCAGTTGTAAGTTGATAATTATCGATCACAGGGATCAATGGTCCAATAGATGCATTGTGGATAGAGTACACAAAGGAGAACTGGTCAGTCATCATGATCTTCCCATTGAGAGGAAAGAAAAGAGTGCGAAAGACGGATGATACAATTGTAGTCATAGCATAACTCAAATTATGTCCTAGTAACAAGTTATAGTCAAGGGGTGCATCAACCACCTCTACATCCACCTCTACCATCTTCCCAACTAACTGAACCAGGAAGGTAGAAAGAATACCATGGGAATGGAAGGACCGATCGTCAAAAGAAGTCAACATGGTCAAAAACTAAGAAATGGTTGGAGAGTTGATGGATTTTCAATAGACTAGGGACATCACACATGTTTCAACGACTTCATCAACAACAATACATTTGATGGTATAATTTGAGTAACCCACGTGGATTTGGAATGCCACATGGTAAGGAAGCGAGGCTTCACATCTGTGATTTAAAACTCGATAACTTTAGAGCCACAAGGATCTAGAGATCCTAACGTAAATAGCAAGGTATTCCTCTATGAAGGACATGTTTAGAGTACCTCCAAAGCTGACATCCCACAAGGGGTTTGACCCAATCCTCAATAATAGAGTAATTCTAGGTAGCTCTAGCATTAGGATTGTGTGTAGAGTGCTTGATTACTCCTTTCAAAATATGAGGTGTTGTTTGATGATTGCACAGAATGTACATTTGTCGACTGAGTGGGAGTGGAGGACACAAATGAAGTTGTCCCTCCTACAGACTGGTTTAGAGACAACTCTTTCAAATGGTTTTCCATCGAGTCTGTAGATTTCACATTGGTAGAGCCTACAATGCCATCAACATGAAGTCCATGATTTGATCTAGGGTCATATTTTGACCTTGGTGTGTCTGGAAGAATATCGTATAGCATCCCACACTGAGCATATATAAGATCTAACTGTTAGGGTTTAAAAATTGTGTCTTCCTCAGATGTAACCCCATATGCAGAAATATACTTCAAAATATAAGGCTATAGATACTTAAGGAACCACTCTAGCAAGAATTCTGGGGGTATGAAGGCCTTCATCAACCTCTTTTGTCTACGCCACATCTGAATGTGATCCAATATATTGGTGGATTTATCCTAACATAAAGTCAAAAGAAGTTCTATGCCAACATCGTAATGAATCGACAATTGGAAGTGGTTGAGGAAGACTAAAACCATCTGATTAAAATTTTCATATGTCCCCCTTGGTAGCTCGATATACCATTTTGTGGAGACCCCCTTGAGGGTACATTGAAAAAATATTAAACAAATATAATCATCATTAAGGGAATTCAAAGATAACCAAAGGTGAAAAGTAGTGGCGTGATCACTAAGACCCTCATGAGTCATTCCTTCGAATTTTGGAATATCCAAAGGAAGCTTGGTGTGGACAGGGGGCCATGTGAGATCATGACGCATAGGGTCATTCATTTACTTAGACATGTTTGGAATACTGAGCGTGGCTAGAAAAGGGAGACGAGGTTGTGACATATGGCTCCAAGCTCCTTGGAAAGATTGTTGTTGGGGAATGAAAACCCATCCAAGGTTCTAGTATGCACCATGGCCTTGCCTAGGATTGTAAGACCCTCCTATGAATTGATTTATGAGGGGTTGTTTGGGCACCATTCCGGTAGGAATTTTTTGATGAGGGTCATAAAAATTTCCCCCAGATGGAGTGGCTCCAGGACAAGGGTTTCCCAAGTTATGAAACTGACCTCCTCCAGGTGTGAATATAGAGGATAAAGGTGGATTCATGATGCCAAACATGTTGGTTGTACTAATTATATAGGAGGTAGGTGTAAAGGACATACCATAAGCAGTATCTTGTCCACCATGTTGGTTACTCCATCCAGAAGCATTAGGACCAAGATTAGACACAAGGTTAATAGGTGGAAGGCCTCTAATTGTAGGATTTGTTTGTGGGACATGAGCACCACCAAACGAAAATGGAGTATGTGGAGGAGCCATGCCCCCAAGTACAATACTAGTATTCAGACTAGATGTTGGGATGGAGGATAAAAAATTGCGATGTGAAATTTGACATACCACAAGAAAAAGGGCTAGAGGCTATAGGGATGGACTGAATATTGTATCCCAACGAGTAACAAAGGTACCCAAAAGGGTTCATGGTTATAGGTTGAGTACTCATTATAGGATGGATAGGATTGATGATAGGAACCTCTAGCACTACAACCATCGTGGTTGAAGGTGTCGAAGGAGTACCATTAACTATAGTGGGTATGGGAGTTGAAGGACTCCTGATATATTTCTAACTTGATTCAACACTTATCCTTGTATGATCACAAGTCTGATAAGTGGAGGTGTGTGTACCACGTTTGATAACTTTATGCCTTTTATAAGGCAAAGACTCAAAATCTGGTGGTAATTGTAACAAGCAGCGAGACCTGTGGGGAAGCTGGTCTGGATCCACGATGAATCAAGACTCAATAGATAAAAACAAATCCTAAGGCCAACTAGTAATCAAGGAGCACACCCAAAAAAAAAAAGGCCAATATGAACACAAATAGGATAAAGTGGCTGAAAGGGGCCTCCCTCTCTAAATTAGGTATGCCTCACCCATGAGGGTTCTGAGACTCCCTGCAAAATATCGAAGGTATTGGAATCAGTTATAAGGGCCCTCATGGGATTAACAACCAATCAGTCAAATCCCCCTAGAGAGGTAATCCTCCATAAAGGTTATGTGTTGTTCGAGCCTTATCTGACCGAGGGTACCTGCAGAATAACCCCTACAAGTAATCTATGTGGCACCTATGTCAAGAAACTAAGCAACCATGGTATAACCGATGCACATGCAAACAATCATAAGTCAAGTCTACCGTATGGGAAAGGCAACAAAGCCCAAAACCTCGAAAGAATCACCTCTCACATAGGTAAGGGTACTAGCAATATCCCCATATACAAATACATCCCTAGAAATATATCTAACACCAAGAAGGTATTGGTGGGATATCCCGTCAACCAGCCTCACACAACCTCATTCTTAACTCTAGTGTAATTGGATCTTCCTGACGTCACCAATTATACAATGGATTTCAACACTCCCTTAGTCAAACACATATGTTGATTTAATAGCCTTGGAGAAGTTTACTCACAAAATTCTATTCCAAGGCTCTAAATAATAAGCTAGTTTGTGCACCGTAGAAAATAAAATTGTTTCTAATCAATTNCCTCATCTAACCGAATGAAGTTGAATATTAACTTTGCAAAAACTAGTGATTTTTTGGACTTTGCAGAAGCAAAATTGAGATCGAATTCTTATAGAATGACATTCCATTTATTGTACTTTCCCCCTATGATATGCATAGTAAGTACGTATTGAAATGGATTGACATCGACAAACATGGTAGTTTTTCAAAGAAATATATAGTGTCGTAATTGTTGAACTACGTGAACAACATCCAAAGCTATCTTTTCAACATGAGAATACTTGAGTTCAAGACCGACTAAATTTAGACTAAGATAGTAAATGATGTGCTCATGAAGCTCTTCATCCTCCTAAACCAACACCATACCAATCATCTCTTCATATGCAACAACATAAAGAAAATAATCTCTACCATAGTCTAGAGACTTCAGCAAAGGCGTCGATACCAAGGATTTATTCAAAGCATCAAAGGATTCCTAGGCTTGCTCATCAAAGATAAAAGGAGTGTCCTTATTTAAGATATGCATGAAACCCTTAGTAATATTGGCAATCATTCACTATAAACCGTTGTAAAAAATTATCTTTCTCTTGTAAACCTTGAAGTTGATGAATAGTGCGTGGAGGAGGAAATTGAAGTAATGCCTCAACCTTTAACAGATCTACCATGATCCCACTCTCGAAGACTAAAACTCCTAGAAGTCGAACTGACCTAATGAAAAATATGCATTACGAGGGTTCAAACATATGCAATATTGGCGACATATTTCAAAAAATAGCCAAAGGTGTTTAGAGTGATCAACTCTCTTACGGGAGTGAGAAACGAGATCGTCGAAATATGTTTCGGCTATATTCTTGAGATAAATTGTTGGAAGGTAGATTTGATGTTCTTAATGCCGGAAGTCATCTTACGGTATGTGAACATACCCTAAGGGAAAATAAATTCCATCTTATGTTGGTCCTCAAGATTAATTTGAATTTGGTTATACCCTAAAAATTCGTCCATAAAAGAAAAAAATTTGCTTCTCGCACATTCATTGAGAATCTGTTCGATGAGGAGTGTCAGGAAGTTATCTTTGGGATAATATTTATTCAAGTCATGAAAATCCATGCATACGCAGATGGTTCCTTTCATTTTATTCACAATAATGGTATTGGATACCCATTTAGTCAAGGGAACTGAGTATATAAAGCCAACATTAAGCATTTTTTCTACCTCTACCTCAATAGCAGAGGCCTTCCTAGGATTGACAACTCTTAGTCATTGTTCACCATGCTTAGCATCTTGGTAGGTTTTAATATCATCTTCAACAACCCGATGGTCAATTCCTAGCATCTCTTCATATGACCAAGTCAACACATCACAAAATTCTTTGAAGAGCTGGGTGTAGACTAGAATTTCTTCCGATGAACAATCTAAACCAATGTATAATTTTTCAACCTTTCCAGGAATATGAGAGATATTGATCATGACGGTAGGAGAGATACTCGACATGTTTCCTTTTGCATAAATTTCGCATGTATCAAGTGGAACTACGACGTGACTCACTATCTCGCTCAAGGTATATCTAAAATCATCTTGTTCGATTCTTGTAGGATCTAGGAAAAAATAAGAGCGATGATGCATATCATCCCATGGCCTATCAAAACCATTCATATCCTCTATGATAACTTCATCCAAAGTTAAAGTCTCATCGATTCGGTCACATGAAAAAGATGATGAAGTGCCCCACATGGGCTCTAGAACAAGATTCTCCTCGTATGTGTCCGAGGTAACAGGATCTGTATCGGTGGAAGAGTCAAGAACAACTTGATATGTTATTTTTGTTTCCGATAGTGGCATGGCCATTCTAGTATGTGACTGACCTTCAAAAGATGTATTCGAGGAAGTTAGGGTCCAAGGATCGTCAAAATACAAAGTGTGGAAAGGAACAAACCTCTTTGACGAAGCAGACCTACTAGAAATTTTGTATATATGATGAACCAGTGCCATGAATTCGAAAGTACCCATAAGGGATGAATACATTCTGACACCGATATTCTGAGTTGTCAGTTGATAATTATTGATCACAGGGATCGATGGTCCAATAGATGCATTGTGGATAGAGTACACAAAGGAGAACTGGTCAGTCATCATGATCTTCCCATTGAGAGGAAAGAAAAGAGTGCGAAAGACGGACGATACAATTGTAGTCATAGCATAACTCAAATTCTGTCCTAGTAACAAGTTATAGTCAAGGGGTGCATCAACCACCTCTACATCCACCTCTACCATCTTCCCAACTAACTGAACCAGGAAGGTAGAAACAATACCATGGGAATGGAAGGACCGATCGTCAAAAGAAGTCAACATGGTTGAAAACTGAGAAATGGTTGGAGAATTGATGGATTTTCAATAGACTAGGGACATCACAAATGTTTCAACGCCTTCATCAACAACAATACATTTGATGGTATAATTTGAGTAACCCACGTGGATTTGGAATGCCACATGGTAAGGAAGTGGGGCTTCACATCTGTGATTTAAAACTCGATAACTTTAGAGCCACAAGGATCTAGAGATCCTAACGTAAATAGCAAGGTATTCCTCTATGAAGGACATGTTTAGAGTACCTCCAAAGCTGACATCCCACAAGGGGTTTGACCCAATCCTCAATAATAGAGTAATTCTAGGTAGCTCTAGCATTAGGATTGTGTGTAGAGTGCTTGATTACTCCTTTCAAAATATGAGGTGTTGTTTGATGATTGCACAGAATGTACATTTGTCGACTGAGTGGGAGTGGAGGACACAAATGAAGTTGTCCCTCCTACAGACTGGTTTAGAGACAACTCTTTCAAATGGTTTTCCATCGAGTCTGTAGATTTCACATTGGTAGAGCCTACAATGCCATCAACATGAAGTCCATGATTTGATCTAGGGTCATATTTTGACCTTGGTGTGTCTGGAAGAATATCGTATAGCATCCCACACTGAGCATATATAAGATCTAACTGTTAGGGTTTAAAAATTGTGTCTTCCTCAGATGTAACCCCATATGCAGAAATATACTTCAAAATATAAGGCTATAGATACTTAAGGAACCACTCTAGCAAGAATTCTGGGGGTATGAAGGCCTTCATCAACCTCTTTTGTCTACGCCACATCTGAATGTGATCCAATATATTGGTGGATTTATCCTAACATAAAGTCAAAAGAAGTTCTATGCCAACATCGTAATGAATCGACAATTGGAAGTGGTTGAGGAAGACTAAAACCATCTGATTAAAATTTTCATATGTCCCCCTTGGTAGCTCGATATACCATTTTGTGGAGACCCCCTTGAGGGTACATTGAAAAAATATTAAACAAATATAATCATCATTAAGGGAATTCAAAGATAACCAAAGGTGAAAAGTAGTGGCGTGATCACTAAGACCCTCATGAGTCATTCCTTCGAATTTTGGAATATCCAAAGGAAGCTTGGTGTGGACAGGGGGCCATGTGAGATCATGACGCATAGGGTCATTCATTTACTTAGACATGTTTGGAATACTGAGCGTGGCTAGAAAAGGGAGACGAGGTTGTGACATATGGCTCCAAGCTCCTTGGAAAGATTGTTGTTGGGGAATGAAAACCCATCCAAGGTTCTAGTATGCACCATGGCCTTGCCTAGGATTGTAAGACCCTCCTATGAATTGATTTATGAGGGGTTGTTTGGGCACCATTCCGGTAGGAATTTTTTGATGAGGGTCATAAAAATTTCCCCCAGATGGAGTGGCTCCAGGACAAGGGTTTCCCAAGTTATGAAACTGACCTCCTCCAGGTGTGAATATAGAGGATAAAGGTGGATTCATGATGCCAAACATGTTGGTTGTACTAATTATATAGGAGGTAGGTGTAAAGGACATACCATAAGCAGTATCTTGTCC
Organism: Picea glauca; assembly: GCA_000966675.3. Classification (NCBI taxonomy): domain Eukaryota; kingdom Viridiplantae; phylum Streptophyta; class Pinopsida; order Pinales; family Pinaceae; genus Picea; species Picea glauca. The sequence continues at coordinate 472,609 of JZKD02S0194731.1, read as the reverse complement.
ACCATGTTGGTTACTCCATCCAGAAGCATTAGGACCAAGATTAGACACAAGGTTAATAGGTGGAAGGCCTCTAATTGTAGGATTTGTTTGTGGGACATGAGCACCACCAAACGAAAATGGAGTATGTGGAGGAGCCATGCCCCCAAGTACAATACTAGTATTCAGACTAGATGTTGGGATGGAGGATAAAAAATTGCGATGTGAAATTTGACATACCACAAGAAAAAGGGCTAGAGGCTATAGGGATGGACTGAATATTGTATCCCAACGAGTAACAAAGGTACCCAAAAGGGTTCATGGTTATAGGTTGAGTACTCATTATAGGATGGATAGGATTGATGATAGGAACCTCTAGCACTACAACCATCGTGGTTGAAGGTGTCGAAGGAGTACCATTAACTATAGTGGGTATGGGAGTTGAAGGACTCCTGATATATTTCTAACTTGATTCAACACTTATCCTTGTATGATCACAAGTCTGATAAGTGGAGGTGTGTGTACCACGTTTGATAACTTTATGCCTTTTATAAGGCAAAGACTCAAAATCTGGTGGTAATTGTAACAAGCAGCGAGACCTGTGGGGAAGCTGGTCTGGATCCACGATGAATCAAGACTCAATAGATAAAAACAAATCCTAAGGCCAACTAGTAATCAAGGAGCACACCCAAAAAAAAAAAGGCCAATATGAACACAAATAGGATAAAGTGGCTGAAAGGGGCCTCCCTCTCTAAATTAGGTATGCCTCACCCATGAGGGTTCTGAGACTCCCTGCAAAATATCGAAGGTATTGGAATCAGTTATAAGGGCCCTCATGGGATTAACAACCAATCAGTCAAATCCCCCTAGAGAGGTAATCCTCCATAAAGGTTATGTGTTGTTCGAGCCTTATCTGACCGAGGGTACCTGCAGAATAACCCCTACAAGTAATCTATGTGGCACCTATGTCAAGAAACTAAGCAACCATGGTATAACCGATGCACATGCAAACAATCATAAGTCAAGTCTACCGTATGGGAAAGGCAACAAAGCCCAAAACCTCGAAAGAATCACCTCTCACATAGGTAAGGGTACTAGCAATATCCCCATATACAAATACATCCCTAGAAATATATCTAACACCAAGAAGGTATTGGTGGGATATCCCGTCAACCAGCCTCACACAACCTCATTCTTAACTCTAGTGTAATTGGATCTTCCTGACGTCACCAATTATACAATGGATTTCAACACTCCCTTAGTCAAACACATATGTTGATTTAATAGCCTTGGAGAAGTTTACTCACAAAATTCTATTCCAAGGCTCTAAATAATAAGCTAGTTTGTGCACCGTAGAAAATAAAATTGTTTCTAATCAATTTTAAATTATCAACGTTGCTTTTAGTGGCCTTGCTTACTAAAAAAAGGTGTGGTCGTGAAACTAATGATGTTATGACTCAACAAGTAAAATAAATGAATATGAATAAAATGCAAAGTCCTAACTTCAATTCCCAATAAATAATAAGATTTTCAAATGCAATTTTCAATTTAGTTATGTAATTCCAAATAAGATGCAATCTTTTTATACATGTACTAAGATCAATGATAAGGACCCAAAATATCAAATGCCAACAATGCAAAATGCTAAAATATTTTTATATTTTCAATATAAAAGAATGAAAATGCAAGGAATCAACAACAAATTGATATAAAAATTCTACTGTATATAAACATAGACAAACCAAGTAGGATATCAAGAAGAAAACACCCAACCCAAGATGCAAGGATAATCAATGACAAGGATGATGAGAAAGGCATTTCCCAAAAATTCAGCGAAAGAAAGGTTTCATATCATTCCACAAACACTTAATAGTCATTACAGAGACCCAAGAAGACTCAACAATCATCAAAACTTACCCAACAAACATCAAACTTAGAAACCAAATAGAAAAGGATGATGTATGCAAAAGGACAACAGACGTATGGACGAGACTATTAGGTAAAAACCCATGTATATGTGGTAAAACACTACCAGGCTAAGGATAAGGCTAAGAAACTTAGAATAAAAATTAACAAAGGATTTCAAGCAATGAGACGATAAGAAACTCAATATAAACAAGAGAAATCAAAGGAGAAAAAGACTCCAAACCCCGAAAATAAGATTTTATCCCTAGTATGGCAACAATTTTGTTAGGAGGAAAATCTCTCTATGGCTAGGGGTAAACCACACCAAATGGAAATGACTGCGGAAATCAACTCTAATCTCATATATGATATATAAGAAAATATCCTAACGAGACAAGATAAAGATCCTACCTTGTCTAGACGTTCGATGAAGTCCATCGTTGAGCACTTGACTCAAAACAATGCACCTACAACTTGTCCTCAACAACCAAGAAATTCAAGCACATGGTGATAATATATAATGTTATCACATTCAACATCATAATCCATCGACATTCATAACAAATATGCCCATGGAATAACAAGTCAAATATTTACAAGATATTAATTGGACGAGAAAAGAGTATTTCTATTAAGATGTAATCACGAGAAGTGAATGAGTTACAAACTTTTGTGTCCGCATGGTTCAGAACCGAGAAACCAAGTCCCTTCCAATTGGGCCTCCACCACTTCAATCCTCCACCAAAGGAAAGCTAATATAAGAGAGATAATGTGGTTCTCAATTAAGTAGGGAAGAGCTTGGGGGATGAACAATGGGATCATACTAAAAGGATAAAGGGATGCAAACTCAATATCAAGTGAATAATTTCTCCAGAGTGAGTTTTCTCTAAAAGTTGAATTCTTCTCCTCCTTTCCATAGCTCAGATACGGCCCATTTATAGCCTTCCAGTGGAACTGAATGGTTGATTCAGATTGTTTCCAGTATATGGAAGGTCAAAGATCATGGATCTCATGATGTGACATGGAAACTCAACACTATTTTTTAATTTTGGGCACAAGACCCCATGTACGTGGGTTGTAGTGGTTCAACCTGCATATACGCATGATGTATAATAGTTAGGGAATGTATATGTGGAAAATATTGTTTTTATCTCTGGGATTTGCAAAAAGAGACATCAAGTCTGCATAGGGAAATGGAAAAAGGCCTTCTGAGCAAATTTGCATAAGTCGAGGAAAATCTTTCTATAACATCATTTTGATTTGAACAATTAGAATCTTGAATTTGTCTAATATTTGAAAATCAAATCGATACTCACTTAGTATGTTGGGTTCCTATTGTTCTTCATTTCATTGTCTCAATCAAAGTGGTCTTCGGACAAGAAGCCCTTTATAGGGAGCGTAGGAAAGCATGTAAAATTTATTTCTTTGTATATTATATGTAATTGTGCGGTGTACAAAGTTCTAATCATGCACTTGCATCATTTTTAATGGAGTATACTGTCATTTGAAGTGGACATGGAGACGTAATCTATATGGGTGAACTCCATTATCAATTTTTTGAGTATTTCCTATGTTATTTGTATAGTTTTTTTTTTAATTTTAATTTCAGTCTTTAAATGATGATATTTAATATAATCCATTTTAAAATGTAATTGTGAAAAATTGAGAAACCTATTAATAAAGTCTAAATTATTGATTTAAAATAAAGACTTTAACACTAAATTTCATATCATTAAGGGAAGAGATTTTTTGAAAATATAATACAAAGTCACAATTCAAATTATGATTTGAATGATGAATACATTTCCATCTGTATCATATTTTTTAATTAAACAATAATCACACATGTACTATATTCAATTTGTATGTGTAAATTTCTTAGTTTTTAAAAGTTTATGGTTAAGCTGGATCTTTCCTCACTTATTTTATTTTTAATTGTTGTATTTTATTTTATTTTATTTTTTAATTAAAATTGCCTTTTTTCAAATTTATATGATCACTTTAACCTTTTTTTTATTATTATATTTAAGTTAGTTTAGACATGTCATCCATATTAATTTATACAACAAACTTGGATTATTTTAATAAAATTATGTTCTTGAAACATTAAATAATTATTATATAGAAAAAATCCATATATGTTTGTTTTTTTTAATACAATTATATTCTTCAAACATTGAAAATTTATTATGTAAAAAAATTCCTATATGTCTATTTTTATGTGAAGGTCGACCAAGAAAGTCATACCATTGAAAGAAACTAATCAAATTTTTAATCAAATTTTTACATTAGAAAACAAATAATGTGAATGTGAATATTATTAACATGAAACACAAACACAATGTATTTCGATGGGTTCAACATAAACTAGGTGACAATGTTTTTTTTTAAAGAAAAATCACATCCTATTCAAATAGATTAAATAAAAATTACACTTCTCATGCACATGCACTCACAACGTATTGTAGATTCCAGTAAACCATTTATAAAAAGTCATATACAAAAAGCATGGAAAAACATATTTACTTACGATGTAATGGAAAAGTATGAAGAATAGAGTGAGAAGATCAGTAAAATAATCTTTGATCCTTCGTTTTTTTCCCTTTCTTATTTTTGGGCTCTACCCACCCCATAGTGAAGTTTCAATATGAACTTAATGCATCCAAAATTTGGATGTCTAAGATTTAGATGACATATGAATTCCTTATCAACATTACAGTTGTCAAATTCACGATGGAATTTCATTGTTTTTAATAGGGCTTCGTTGTTTTTAATAGGGCGTCATTTGCAATTACGACCTTCGATGGAGAAATTTTGATATTCTTATCTTCTTCTATGTCCATCGAAAAAGAAAAATGTCCCTCAACTTTCATTATTTTTACTTGTTGACAAATACAACACTAGTACATGATATTTTTATAATCCAATTTTTAAGTCCATCTCAACCTTTTTATTTGAGATATTATCTTATCCAATAATCCCTTGCTAATGTCAATATTAATACATATACATACATATCTCAGAAGAGAAAACTTAATCTAATTTATTTTTGTTTTTAAATATCTANAAATAGGATAAAGTGGCTGAAAGGGGCCTCCCTCCCTAAATTAGGTATGCCTCACCCATGAGGGTTCTGAGACTCCCTGCAAAATATCAAAGGTATTGGAATCAGTTATAAGGGCCCTCATGGGATTAACAACCTATCAGTCAAATCCCCCTAGAGAGGTAATCCTCCATAAAGGTTATGTGTTTTTCGAGCCTTATCTGACCCAGGGTACCTGTAGAATAACCCCTACAAGTAATCTATGTGGTACCTATGTCAAAAAACTAAGCAACCATGGTATAACCGATGCACATGCAAACAATCATAAGTCAGGTCTACCATATGGGAAAGGAAACAAAGCCCAAAACCTCGAAATAATCACCTCTCACATAGGTAAGGGTACTAGCAATATGCCCATATACAAATACATCCCTAGAAATATATCTGACACCAAGAAGGTATTGGTGGGATATCTCGTCAACCAACCTCACACAACCTCATTCTTAACTCTAGTGTAATTGGATCTTCCTGACGTCACCAATTATACAATGGATTTCAACACTCCCTTAGTCAGACACATATGTTGATTTAATAGCCTTGGAGAAGTTTACTCACAAAATTCTATTCCAAGGCTCTAAATAATAAGCTAGTTTGTGCACCGTAGAAAATAAAATTGTTTCTAATCAATTTTAAATTATCAACGTTGCTTTTAGTGGCCTTGCTTACTAAAAAAAGGTGTGGTCGTGAAACTAATGATGTTATGACTCAACAAGTAAAATAAATGAATATGAATAAAATGCAAAGTCCTAACTTCAATTCCCAATAAATAATAAGATTTTCAAATGCAATTTTCAATTTAGTTATGTAATTCCAAATAAGATGCAATCTTTTTATACATGTACTAAGATCAATGATAAGGACCCAAAATATCAAATGCCAACAATGCAAAATGCTAAAATATTTTTATATTTTCAATATAAAAGAATGAAAATGCAAGGAATCAACAACAAATTGATATAAAAATTCTACTGTATATAAACATAGACAAACCAAGTAGGATATCAAGAAGAAAACACCCAACCCAAGATGCAAGGATAATCAATGACAAGGATGATGAGAAAGGCATTTCCCAAAAATTCAGCGAAAGAAAGGTTTCATATCATTCCACAAACACTTAATAGTCATTACAGAGACCCAAGAAGACTCAACAATCATCAAAACTTACCCAACAAACATCAAACTTAGAAACCAAATAGAAAAGGATGATGTATGCAAAAGGACAACAGACGTATGGACGAGACTATTAGGTAAAAACCCATGTATATGTGGTAAAACACTACCAGGCTAAGGATAAGGCTAAGAAACTTAGAATAAAAATTAACAAAGGATTTCAAGCAATGAGACGATAAGAAACTCAATATAAACAAGAGAAATCAAAGGAGAAAAAGACTCCAAACCCCGAAAATAAGATTTTATCCCTAGTATGGCAACAATTTTGTTAGGAGGAAAATCTCTCTATGGCTAGGGGTAAACCACACCAAATGGAAATGACTGCGGAAATCAACTCTAATCTCATATATGATATATAAGAAAATATCCTAACGAGACAAGATAAAGATCCTACCTTGTCTAGACGTTCGATGAAGTCCATCGTTGAGCACTTGACTCAAAACAATGCACCTACAACTTGTCCTCAACAACCAAGAAATTCAAGCACATGGTGATAATATATAATGTTATCACATTCAACATCATAATCCATCGACATTCATAACAAATATGCCCATGGAATAACAAGTCAAATATTTACAAGATATTAATTGGACGAGAAAAGAGTATTTCTATTAAGATGTAATCACGAGAAGTGAATGAGTTACAAACTTTTGTGTCCGCATGGTTCAGAACCGAGAAACCAAGTCCCTTCCAATTGGGCCTCCACCACTTCAATCCTCCACCAAAGGAAAGCTAATATAAGAGAGATAATGTGGTTCTCAATTAAGTAGGGAAGAGCTTGGGGGATGAACAATGGGATCATACTAAAAGGATAAAGGGATGCAAACTCAATATCAAGTGAATAATTTCTCCAGAGTGAGTTTTCTCTAAAAGTTGAATTCTTCTCCTCCTTTCCATAGCTCAGATACGGCCCATTTATAGCCTTCCAGTGGAACTGAATGGTTGATTCAGATTGTTTCCAGTATATGGAAGGTCAAAGATCATGGATCTCATGATGTGACATGGAAACTCAACACTATTTTTTAATTTTGGGCACAAGACCCCATGTACGTGGGTTGTAGTGGTTCAACCTGCATATACGCATGATGTATAATAGTTAGGGAATGTATATGTGGAAAATATTGTTTTTATCTCTGGGATTTGCAAAAAGAGACATCAAGTCTGCATAGGGAAATGGAAAAAGGCCTTCTGAGCAAATTTGCATAAGTCGAGGAAAATCTTTCTATAACATCATTTTGATTTGAACAATTAGAATCTTGAATTTGTCTAATATTTGAAAATCAAATCGATACTCACTTAGTATGTTGGGTTCCTATTGTTCTTCATTTCATTGTCTCAATCAAAGTGGTCTTCGGACAAGAAGCCCTTTATAGGGAGCGTAGGAAAGCATGTAAAATTTATTTCTTTGTATATTATATGTAATTGTGCGGTGTACAAAGTTCTAATCATGCACTTGCATCATTTTTAATGGAGTATACTGTCATTTGAAGTGGACATGGAGACGTAATCTATATGGGTGAACTCCATTATCAATTTTTTGAGTATTTCCTATGTTATTTGTATAGTTTTTTTTTTAATTTTAATTTCAGTCTTTAAATGATGATATTTAATATAATCCATTTTAAAATGTAATTGTGAAAAATTGAGAAACCTATTAATAAAGTCTAAATTATTGATTTAAAATAAAGACTTTAACACTAAATTTCATATCATTAAGGGAAGAGATTTTTTGAAAATATAATACAAAGTCACAATTCAAATTATGATTTGAATGATGAATACATTTCCATCTGTATCATATTTTTTAATTAAACAATAATCACACATGTACTATATTCAATTTGTATGTGTAAATTTCTTAGTTTTTAAAAGTTTATGGTTAAGCTGGATCTTTCCTCACTTATTTTATTTTTAATTGTTGTATTTTATTTTATTTTATTTTTTAATTAAAATTGCCTTTTTTCAAATTTATATGATCACTTTAACCTTTTTTTTATTATTATATTTAAGTTAGTTTAGACATGTCATCCATATTAATTTATACAACAAACTTGGATTATTTTAATAAAATTATGTTCTTGAAACATTAAATAATTATTATATAGAAAAAATCCATATATGTTTGTTTTTTTTAATACAATTATATTCTTCAAACATTGAAAATTTATTATGTAAAAAAATTCCTATATGTCTATTTTTATGTGAAGGTCGACCAAGAAAGTCATACCATTGAAAGAAACTAATCAAATTTTTAATCAAATTTTTACATTAGAAAACAAATAATGTGAATGTGAATATTATTAACATGAAACACAAACACAATGTATTTCGATGGGTTCAACATAAACTAGGTGACAATGTTTTTTTTTAAAGAAAAATCACATCCTATTCAAATAGATTAAATAAAAATTACACTTCTCATGCACATGCACTCACAACGTATTGTAGATTCCAGTAAACCATTTATAAAAAGTCATATACAAAAAGCATGGAAAAACATATTTACTTACGATGTAATGGAAAAGTATGAAGAATAGAGTGAGAAGATCAGTAAAATAATCTTTGATCCTTCGTTTTTTTCCCTTTCTTATTTTTGGGCTCTACCCACCCCATAGTGAAGTTTCAATATGAACTTAATGCATCCAAAATTTGGATGTCTAAGATTTAGATGACATATGAATTCCTTATCAACATTACAGTTGTCAAATTCACGATGGAATTTCATTGTTTTTAATAGGGCTTCGTTGTTTTTAATAGGGCGTCATTTGCAATTACGACCTTCGATGGAGAAATTTTGATATTCTTATCTTCTTCTATGTCCATCGAAAAAGAAAAATGTCCCTCAACTTTCATTATTTTTACTTGTTGACAAATACAACACTAGTACATGATATTTTTATAATCCAATTTTTAAGTCCATCTCAACCTTTTTATTTGAGATATTATCTTATCCAATAATCCCTTGCTAATGTCAATATTAATACATATACATACATATCTCAGAAGAGAAAACTTAATCTAATTTATTTTTGTTTTTAAATATCTACCTATTATATTTATAGGAAGAGTTAAATTCTAATAACCATAGGAAAACAAAAAAACTCACTCTTCTTTTAAATATCTACCTATTATAAATAGGAAGAATTAAATTCTAATAACCATAGGAAAACAAAAAGACTCACTCTTCTCCCTAAGTGTGGATCCATTAAAAAAAATATTCATAAACCTTTTTGAATTTAATTATTGATTGAAACTAAAAATATTATAGTATGATAAAGAGAAGAAAATAATTAAATACATATAAAAATAAATTGCCATGTTTTTTAATTATTACTAATATAACTACTTCTACTTATCTATCAAACATAATTTCTTTTACATTTAATGATACATGTAAATGCACAAACTAATGCATAAATCAGATGATGGTAATCTTAAGGACTTGATAAGCATTGATGTAATCAAATGATTATGATACATGTAAATGCACAAACTAATGCATAAATCAGATGATGGTAATCTTAAGGACTTGATAAGCATTGATGTAATCAAATGATTTAATTTAAAAATACATTACCTTAACGTTAATTGATAAAAATCAAAATTTGTGTCACTAATTAATATCAAATTTATTATCAAATCAAATCATTTTAAGAAAAATTTATTTTTATGTAAAATTTATTTCATATTGATTCTAGGGATCCCTCATTGTATTTTATATATCTTACATATTACAATGCTTAAGCCAATGCCACTAATAAAAAGATAATTATTTTAATCCTATGTTAATATTGCCACTAATAAAAAGATAATTATTTTAATCCTATGTTAATATTGTATTGTAAAATTACCAATACTTATAATAGAAATATTTTTAATAAATATTTTTAAAGGTGTTAGAAATGTTTTAAAGATGTTATTAATTTTATTAAATATTTTTAAAGATGTTAAGAATGTTTTAAAAAAAAAAATTTGGAGGTGGCTATGCAACATGCAAACCTTAGAGCTCTGTAATAGAGAATATTTTGATGCGCACTTTGGCACCAGAGTTCTGTTGCAAAAGACTAAGCTTGGAAGGTCAAGACTTCATGAGGTCACTGTGCACCCAGGGTGAGTTTGAAAGAGGGGGGGAAACCCCCCTCGTACAACGATATCATTTCCAATGACAAGAAGGGACTTTGTGCTAAACAACCTACATTCAAGCCACCGACGCACCTACGGGATCAACTTTTCATCCAAGAACAAGGGCTCAGAAAAGAAATGGATGTAGAACCCAATATGTCTCATACAAAAGCTTCTAGAGGATGGGAACCAGGCAAGTGTATACTACAAATGGACAAACCCCCACACCATCACATCAAATCAACACGAGTAGGGGAGCACACCCAGTTTATGATGGATCATGCCCTGATCGACAAATTTTTAGGCCTCTAGCTGACCAAACATGATCTCACATGCTGGATCAAGGACTGGTGGAACCCCAAAGGGGACTATG
>JZKD02S0194731.1:391289-457379 GCA_000966675.3 Picea glauca | reverse complement strand
CGATACTTATCATATAAATAATTTTATTAAATATATATAAATATTTTAAAAAATGTTACTGATATGTTGTAAAATTATTACTATATAGATATTTTTTTTAAATTAATCATTTTATCTCAATGAATCTACAATGAACAACAAATACATAATAAACTACATATACTTACCAAGCACTATATTAAGAGTATTAGCCTTAACCATGAAAAATGAGCAACAACGCCCACTCAACCAAACATCTCCTACGATGTTACACAATCGCTTACATGAGCAAAGCAAAGGCGCTGATTCTAAATTAGAGTTCTGATGTATATAAAGTGAAGTAGAATATCTCGGACTACCTAATGAAAGTGTCCTTAGTTAATACGCTTATTGAACAACCAAACTGAAGTGTAAATTGTTACTAACACTCAGTTTGTTAATTAAATAAAACAGAATATATCAGGACTGAGTAGGTTAATTCAGGAATAATTTTCAGAGTTTCGTTTTTCATGAAAAATATAATAGGGACATGAATCTTGTCAAATTTTCAGAATAATTTGAATTTTGCATGGATAAAGTTTTATGTATTTCAGAATTTTAATGTAAGGGTTTTACTCCATTTTAAACTAACCCAAATATCAAATAATCTATATAAATTAACCAAAAATTTAAAAACAAACGGCTAAAAAAACTTGCAGGAAAGATAACTCAAGAAGAAAGAACGATTGGTCCCGAGTTAACCCAGTCCTATCATGACCGCTTTATAAGATGATGCCTTGCAGGAAAGGTAACTCAGGAAGAAAGAACGATTGGTCCCGAGTTAACCCACTCTTATCATGACCGCTTTATAAGATGATGCGAGTGGTCCGCTTTATGAGATAATGCGAGTGCTCAATGAACCCTGCATTAGTTGCACGTAACCCACCGCAAAAGCAAACAGTTTGCATTAGTTGCATGTAAACCGTCCAAAACAAAAGCAAATAGACCTGAAATGACTTTCAAGATACTGACACTGAAAATGGAGAAAAAAGTCAACTGAAAGTGATGGACAAACGAAGCAGATTCATTGACATAAGCAAAAAAATTGCATGATCTGTCCGCATAAGAAGCAAACATAGTGACGCTTTTCGAATAATAAATTGGATGTCCGTGTGGGAGTAGGAGAGCATATTAAACTTACTGTTTTATTCACTTGAGACGAAAGCCGGTGGAAATTGAAAAATCTGGAACGCACTCTCAACGGTAGGGATGAAATGCGTTAGTACAGGGGAAATCTGCCAACTCAATTGAGAGGACTATGTCAGATATTCGGATCGAAAATTGAAAGGTGGAGAACGGGTATAAGTATGCAACCACAGGTATTCTCAGCACATCTGCAAATGAATTAAATCGCCTCCTCGGTGAGAGACATTGCTTTCTTCTTCGTTTGCTCGTTGGGGAAATCAATTTCCCATTTCCTTAACAAAGAAATGATGAACTACCTTGTACGTTTGGGAGTTGGCATTTTAGGTCTGTAAAAACTACCATTTTCTTGAGCATAAGCTTTGTCTCAGTCTTCTCGAAATATATATTGGAATATATTACTTAATTTTTTCGTCTTCGTCGGTCTCGGTGGGCTGTAGATAAACAGAGCGTTAATTATGTGAACTGATTTATGTCATATGACACTACAGGAAGCGCCTTTGCTTTGCTCATGTATGGTGCATCAATGTAAGTATAGCATGTTTCCAGTCAGCATATTCTCATGTATCAAGAAAGTCAAATTTAAGGAAGAATTCAGTACTGAATATAATGTATAACATAGAAATTTTATTGTATCAAGAAACTCAAGCTTAAGGAAGAATTCAGTACTGAATATGGTCTATAACGGAAAATTTTCGTTTTCTAATATTCGTGAACAGTACTACGTTCAAGAGGGTGATTAAAAACAGAAGCACAGAGAGTTTCTCAGGCTTTCCGTATGCAATAGCCCTATTCAACTGTCTTCTGTACACATGGTATGGGTCGCCGCTAATCAGCAATGGTTGGGATAACGTGGTTGTTATGGTTGTCAACGGCACTGGCCTTCTTATACAGTGCTGCTTCATTTGCATCTATCTCACTTTCGCTCCACCAAAAACCAAAGTATTAGCTCATGACATTTCCTCTGTAATTAGTATTGACTTAAGTCCTTTGCTTTCAATTACTGGCTTGTTTTCAATAGAATATTATTTCGATAGAAAATGTTTTTTTATATATATTTTTTCTGTTTGCAGAGGAATATGGGCATGATGGTTACTGGCTTGTTGGTGCTGTTTGGCACTATTGCGATATCTTCTTTTTGTGCTATCCATGATCAGAAGCATAAGAAGATGCTTGTAGGAACTGCAGGAATGGTGGCCACTGTTATTCTCTACGTTTCTCCTCTATCTGTAATTGTAAGCCCTTAATTGTATTAGTTTTTTGGAAATGCGTTCAATACAGAACCGTGGAAAGAAACGCATCAGAAAATCGCTTATCATCGTCACATAAAAGACCTTCAGGATCTTCAATTAATGGTACTTTTATAGATCATGTCTATAGTTAATATTTACATACTCTATCTCTTTGTACATTCAGGGACTGGTAGTTCAGACGAAAAGCGTGGAATTCATGCCCAGCGTCTATTTCTCCTTGTTCGCTTTCCTCGGAAGTTTGTTGTGGATGGTGTATGGCGCTCTCAGCCGAGACATTATCATCATGGTAATAAAATTATAATAATAAATGATTCTTACTAATTAATGCGAGAATTATCATGTCTAGATTGAATATGACCCAACACTATCAACAAACACAGTTGTAGAGCTCAGGACGATAGCATATTTTACTTCATCGTTCTTCATATTTTGCAGGCACCGAACTTTGTTGGAGTGCCACTCGGGTTTGCTCAGATGGTTTTATACTGTTTTTATCGCCACAAAAAGAGCCCGCTGAAAGAACCTGAAAACGTGGATGCAGTCAAGGAAATGGAATCGATCAAACGGAACATCGAAGAGGACATAAAAGAGTATATGGTAGAAGAGGACATAAAAGAGTATATGGTAGATATTAGAATCCAGCTGAGTGTTTGACCAGAGAGGGGCAGAGCCTATCAAAGGGCAGAGCCTATCTTTGATAGTCTGTTATTTGATATCTTGATACATATTGTTTTATTGAGCTTACTTTGATTAAATAAATAAATAATAATATTTCCATGATTTTAGTGAGTGAGGAATACCAATCGTTATTGCGTCATTTATTCATGGAAGCCATGATATGTTTATGTGACACATTCTTTCCTTCGTATCAACATTATCATTCGCCCTTAGAAATGTCCATCCGTATTTCTACTTCAGAGACCTGATATCTTTGCTCCTGTAACATTGACTAAATATCAGTAAAAAACGATTAGTAATGTGCATCCGTATTTCTACTCCAGAGACTTGATATCTTTGTTTGTGTAACATGTACTAAAAATCAGTAAAAAACGATTTAGATACCGGTACCTTTAGAGCATGTACTTTATCATAATCATGATATCTTTCTTTGTGTAACATTTATATAACCTGGATTCACATGAAAATGATACTATATGGGTATGTGTTATTATTCATGGACTTACATGAAAATGATACGATATGGGTATGTGTTATTATTCATGGACTTACATGAAAATGATACGATATGGGTATGTGTTATTATGCATGGATTTACATGAGAATGTGTATGTGAGAAGGATATGACTAGTGAGAAATGAGCTTCACTCAACTTGAGATTCCTTCAATCTTGAACTTCGTTTAAGATGAGGAAAAGCCTTTAATATAAATGATTGAGACTTGGATATGTGAGGGATAATCCATGTCTTATATTCTTGAAAACTAATTAAATGAGACTTGGATTTTTGAGGGATAATCCATGTCTTATATTTTTGAAAATTAGTTAGATAATTTTGACTTATGAGGCATAGTTGAAAATAATTGATTTTCTCTGAATATAAACACTATTATTTATCCATTAGCATCATTGTACATTAATGTGCATTGTTAGAAGGCTTCCAACAATTATACTTGGAGACATTTCTTAAATTCATATAAATCAATCGTGTTGTCACTTAAAAAGGTTCATTACCCAACACTAACGCTTTTGTTCATGGGGCCCACCTCGATACAAACTTTGCAAATAAATGAAATGACACATTTAAATGTAGTAACTAGATTAGACATGCTTATTAAGGTCATTTATGATGTTGTACCTAAAAACATCCAATTCATAGTCATGGAAGTATGCAAACTAGATTTTTCCCATGGGGCCTACCTGGTGTGAAAATGTGTTTTTTGGTCAAATCATTAATTTGAGTGTAGAGAGTGGCTTAAAAAAGGTTTCTAAGGTTAGTGAGCATGGTGGATTTGACATAAGCCAATTTAGAATTGGAGAAGTATGAAAATGTGAAAGTGCATGCTTTAGGTAACACTATCAGTATAGGAAAAATGACCTATGTAAAGCTAGGGATTGATTGAATTATGTATTTTAAGGCCATTGAGTGTCATGGAACCAACAAAATTTAGTTTGGATGTCCAAAAGTAAAAAATTGTAGCATTAAGAAATTTTCACTAGGATGCAAAGTTTCTTGTTTTTCTTTAAAAGGTATACATCAAGGGGATAAACAAGTTTCATGTAGCTAGTAATTGGAAGTGCTTCTATGTATACTATGGATTGATTCTAATGACACGATTCAGAGTTTTAATTGAGGAGATTGATTTTCCTAAGTCTCTAAATAGAAGGAGGAACATGCTTTTAATGTTTTTTTGGCTTGTTCTTCTATGAAATTTTCAACTAGATAGTGCTCTCTATCAAGTCTGCAAATCAATAACTCATTTTACAATACTTTTGATAAGGTTGGTGGTTACATATGGAACACTTTGTTCATCTCCATGAAGAGCATTTAGGTAATAATAAATCCATGAACATAAGCCATGTTTGTGTGCTCAAAAAATGAGTTCTAGTGCTTCAAAATTGAAATCTAGACAAACGTTTTTAAGTCTAGGCATGAGGACTTTTTTCCTCTGTCTTTAGGAGTTGGAATGCATCGTAATGGGATCACATCATAATTGTATTTATCACATTCAAGCTTTAATGATGAATTTGTAGTGCAAAATTTTTCACAATCCACTCTATTATTTGACAAATCCTTCTAAGACTAACTTATACTTGAATTTTCATTTTCTTAAATTGACTACAACTACAATGGAAGTAAAATCAAATTTTCATCCGAGCCTTTAAACCTATACACGATACAAAGTGCATGCTTTTGCATGTTCTAGGGATTAATTGGCATGACCTTAGTAAGAGGAATACCGTTGTGCAACGAATCATGGGAGCCAAGTTTTGTCAAATAGCTGACTATCAATTTCATCAATTTTAACTAATAAAAAAACCCAATGCGAATGGTTCTAATATATGCATCAAATATTAAGCCAATGACCCATACTTTTGGAAACATATTGGATAAAATGGGCTTCTTTAGTCTTAGCACCTCCAAAAAAATCCCATAATCCAACCAAGTATCTTGATCAATGGTTCAAAGCAATTGTTAGGGGGCTTGTTCACAATCTTCATATGCCAACATTTAAGAAGCAACTCTTACCATGCATAAATATTCCCAAGTAAAGCTACAATTTTAAACACTAACTAGCATTGAGAAAGTGTATTTAGTTACCGTTAATCATAATAACCAAATCTTTCTCATAAGTATTTATGATTATAATGAAGGAGGGAAAGACAATATTCATCTTTAGCATGAGAACTTCCAAGGAAACCATAATAGTGAGGATTTCCAAGGAATCCATAATAATGAAAAACAAGAAGGCGCTCATGATCGTAAAAAAACATGTTTCCTGAATATAGTAATGAAACATGCATTTCACAAGCACTAGATTATCCATTTTTGGAATTCATTGGTAGCGTTACCGATGGTGTTGATGGTGTTAACAATGAGAAGGAAAAAGCTTATTATATACCTTGATAGTGAATGAAAAGTGTATATTTAATATTTAAGACAAATTCAGTTTCTTTAAGCCCAAGTTCTTTGAAGAAGTGATTCTTCATCCAAGTGCAATTTGGATGAAGGGGACTTTATAAAAAATAGAGTAGAAAAAATATTGGAGATGAGTAATTTTTTTATTAATTTCCTTTGTTCTCACTCATTTCCATGATTCTTTCAAGGATGTTCAATGTCATTCTAATTTAATTTGTGCTTTAAGAAATGCATTCCGCTCTTGTGCACATTTTATGGGCATTAGGTATGTATTTCCTTATCATTTTTCATGCCAAAAACCAATGCCAACCACCATTCCATCAATCCTTTTCATGCATGTGTTTGATAGACTTATGAAAATACATACATGGTTCCATTGGTTATTCAATATCACTTAGTGGGCCAACATCTAGTTATATTAGGTAGGTAGGTTTCCATTTTCTTAGTTAATACCCTACTATTTACTTTTAGTCTTTCTAGTATCTTGTTTTTTTTTTCTCATTATTTTGAAAAAAAAATTATACTATTCTAAAATGAAGAGTTTGAGAAGAAGCAAAGTTTTGAATCCATAGCCCAATTTTAACTCCATATCGCAATGGCTTAAGACGTTGGTCTACTCAACCTATATTCTAGTTTTTGGAACCTTGTAGGAAATATCCATCTTGAAGAAGGAGCCAATGTTGTCCTCTAAAAAGGCTCACTACCCAAAATTAACTATTTTTCCCATGGGGCCCACCTTGGGTCAAATTTTCCAATTTAATCAAATAAAATATTTTAATGTAGGAACTAGTTCAAACATACTTATTGGGGTTGATGATCATGATGGATATGAAATAATTCAATTCAAACCTCTTTGAAGTATGGAAATTAGTTTTTCCCGACGGAGCACACCTTGAGTGAAATTATGTTTTTAGGCCATATGAGTAATTTGAGTGTAGAGAGTGTCTTATATAGAATATTTTAGGTCATTTATCATGATGAAATTAAAAAAATAATATTTAGAGTTGTAAAAGTATGAAAATGTGGGAGGGGGATGCTTTATATGAAATTACACATATAAGTAGAATAACCTATACAAGGGTAGGGATTAAATGAGGTGTGTTTTTTAAGGTCACTAGGAATCATTGATATCATATAATTAAATATTAAACTATAAAATTACATGCATACAATATAAAAAAATCGTTGCAACGATGTTAAGTTTCCTATGTTCCTTTAAAAGTATGTCAGAAAGGCACAAAAAATTGTTGTACAAATACTAGTTGGAAACACCTCTATGTATGGTATGAATTGTCTCTAACACCACATCATTTAGATGTCATGTGCAATAGATAAAGCATATTGAGTCCCATAAACAAATAATGCACACATTTTTAATGTTTTTTGACATGTTTTTCTATAAAAATTCCAATTGGACAATGAACACTTTGTAGTCTATGAATTGAGAAACCATGTTAGGATATTGTTAATAATATTACAAAATAAATATAAAAGAGTTAGTTTGGCCCCACATAAATCACACAAAAATTTGGTAATTTATGAACACAAACCATGCTTGTGTGTTAAGAAAACAAGTTCTAGTTCTTCAATAGAAAAACTAAGACTCGATTTTTAATTCTAAGCATGAGGACCATCTAGGTTTTAGGAGTTGGAACATATTGTAGTGGGAGAACATAGTACTTTTAGTTTTCAAAGTATTTATTCACCCATGGAAAAATTATCTCAATCCTCTATGTTATTCAAAAAATTCTCAAAATAAATTCTAAATTTGTTTGTGACTAATTTATGTCTGAATTCTCATGACCTAAAATCAACAACATTTCTTATAAAAAATAAATTAATTTTGTAGCCAAGTATTTTTACTTATACATGCTACAGAGTGCATATTTTTGTATTTTTTTAAGCTTAATTGACATAACCTCGAGAAAAGGAAAATCCTATGAGACGAGGGCCAAGTCATGTCAAAAAAGGGTCATATATTTTACAAAATTTAGCGGGGAAAAGGATACAAGAAACTAACAAAATGTATGAAGCTACAAAATATTCTCAACTATATGCCAAGAGTGATCCAATGACCCACAAAACCTTGTGGTAGATAAGATATAGCAAGATTCTTTTGTATTAAAACCATAAGAAAAACCCATTATCCACCTAACTAACATAATCAATGGTTCAAACTAATTTCAACATTTTTATTTTGGTGGTGTCATTCTATGGTGGGGTGCATGAACAATGAATGTAGCATACTAAAAAAAACCCATAATGTGAGCCATATTATTTCGATCGAGGATCCTCTATGGAATGTGAAATGGCGGGAGACCTCCTTTCAAAGGTGCAAGTGTTTTCTAAAACATAAGCTATAACATATTTAAAAACTTATATTATATGCCCCTTTCAACACATCCAAGTTACCTATTGGTACACTTTTTTATGTGTTAAGTTGGTTTTTAGTACATGCCCATGAACCATGAGTATAGTATTTCCTTCAATGTTGATCTTCACTTACTTTGACTTCACATATTTTTTATGCGAGTTTCCTATGCTCCTCGCATAGGAAAAATAAAATAATTGTTTTTTTTATAATATTTTAATTTTTTTAATAAAATATTTTAATAGTTAATAAGTTGGAACTCTTACATATTATATCTTCATTAATTGATTAAATTCATACAAATGATAAATGAAATTATATAAACATACTAAATAACATTTGTTTATGTTTATTTTCCTTCATACTCAATCAAATTATACATTTGAGCATATATATTTATAAATTTAAAAATCATTTACATTTTTAATATTTTAATTTTAAAATATCAAAATTTGAAAGGGTGTATTATACTTCTAGAAAGTGTTTAACTTTAATTTCAAGTACATTAAAATTATACAATACTTTATAAAGCAAAATTAAATATAATTGGATTTTTGTCTATAAATAGGATTTTTTTACATTTTATATAGAAGTGTCATATATGTATAAATTTAATTTTTTATAAATAAAAGTTTAAAATTATAAAGAATGTAAGATTAAAAATTATTTTAAAATTATAAAGAATGTAAGATTAAATTTTTTATAATGCTTATATAGATATATATGAAAAATGATATAATGTATGTTTAAGTGAAATATTGACTTTAATAGAAAAATGTAGTATACATCAAGAAGATTTCATGAGAAAAGTATTCATTTACATTAAAATACTATAATGCAATTATATTAAGTAATAAGATTATATAATATAAATCGGCCTAATGTGATATACATTAAAATATATTATGTAAATATATTATAGCCAAGTAGAGCTTCATATATATTTAGATAATGTGGACTTACGTGAAAAGGATACTATATAATTATGTGTTATTATTCATGGATTTACATGATAATGTGGATTTACGTGAAAAGAATCCGATATCAGTATGTGTTATTATGCATGGATTTACATGAGAATGTGTATGTAAGAAAGATATGACTCATGAGAAATGGTGTTCATTCAAGATCCTTTCAATATTGAACTTGTCTTAAATGGAGGACAAGTCTCTAATATAAAGGATTGAGACTTGCATCCTTGAGATATATGGGATAATGTATTCCCTATATTCATGAAAACTAACTAGGAAACATTGACTTATGATTTATAGTTGAAAATAATTGACTTTCTCTACATATGAACACTATTATTCATACATTAGAACCATTGTACATTAATGTGCATTGTTAGAATAATTCCCACATTTGTACATGAGGACACTTCTTAAATTCATATAAATCAACTGCATTGTCACCTAAAAAGGTTCATTACCCAACACTAGCACTTTTTCTCATGGTTCCCACCTCGATTCAAATGTCACAAATCAATGAAAAGACACATTTAAATGTAGTAACTAGATTAGACATTCCTATTAATGTGGTACTGTTTTGGCGGAACAATAGTCAAAACTACCTTTGGTATCCTGTAGAGTCGACCCCCAGAGTAATAATAACACTACAGGATTGAGACTCATAAACATCATGACATTTCCACATATATGGTTGGACCAAAATAACAACATAGACAACAAGAGGGGAAACATCACACACTACCTCACCCTTGAAGGACTGGATGCCATAGGATAGGTGGAACTTCTTGCTGACATGGACATCTTGTGCCTGGTGAAGTCACCTGATGTTGTATGGATGCAGGTGTGGTGTTATCAACAACCCCAAATGTTTGACAACCTCAGTTGAGATGAGGTTCTTCTGGATGTATCTATAAGAAATGAAATGCAATGGGGTCCCCTTCACCCACATCTATGAATGGAAGAGGAGCTCCCCCTCTTCAAGAACTATTGGTTTTGTAGGTTGAATTGTTGTAGTTGTGACAATAATAGTAGGGTTTGCGTCAATGATCTTCCTATTTTAAAATTTTCTAGATCAGATTTTGAATCACGGTTCGACTCCATATCTTTAACCTTAGTGACCAATGACTATTTCGAGCGACACTAATCACTGTCGTGGCAAGAGATTTTGTGCAAGTCGCACCACTTCCTAGTGTCATTATTTGTCTTTCCTTTACCCTTATTTTCCTCTGTATTGGAATGTTTGTCGAGAGGCTATTGGTTAGGGTCATATTTACCATGGTTTGGTTGTTGTGGATTTGCAGACCTCAAGTCCCATTTAATTTGGTGCCTAAATTTCTTCTTGATTTTTACAACATATCAATAGGCATGTCCCAATGATGAGATTTTTAGGAAATCCATTTTGGTTGGGATGTACCTATGTATATCCCCATCGTATTTCAAAACTAGATGTTGCTCAAATTCTTTGATGCCCAACTTTGTGTGAAAGGTATCGAAAGTATTTGTGAACTCTTGCATTGTTTGGCTCTTCGCTTGCCACATTGTGGTCCATCTCATGTGTTGGTATTCAAAGCGATCAATAGGGTAGTATTGTTCCTTGACCGCATCCACAAAAAAGAAACAAGTGGGCTTGGCCCCATATATTCCATATTCCTATGTGTAACGTTTCTCCCAATACGTTTCCCACCAATGTGTAACATGGGGGAGAGATTGAGGACAAAAAAGGTGATATTTTCCCTATCAGAAAAATTGTGAATAGAGAAATAACCTTCTAGCAGATTCAACCATTTTTCCAAGGATTTTTCATCTATCTGTCATTCAAATACATGAATATCAAAATTAACTTTTAACTTGAAGGGAGCGGTTCCTCCAAAAAAATTTCTTGATGAAGATGCACATGTTTCTATTGGTGGGCATTCAAGGATGTGGTAAAAAATATCCATCATTATGTCCCTTTGTCATGCGAGAGATTTCTTAGGAAATAGGTTAATAGAATCTTATTCTCTTTTTTCTTGTATGCCTCCATAGAGGGTTTCTTGGGTGTTCCAGATCTATTTTCCTCAAGAGAGACAAGTTTGAGAACCAAATTTCTATACTCGGACCTCATTGGGGACATGCACTAAAAAACAATCAAGAGAAGCTTGCTCTAATACCATTGATCAAAATTGTTTTCAGAATGAAATGAAAGAAGAGATATTACAATGAAACATACACAAAAAATTCCATAAATAGAGAAATACAACAATACATTATTTCTATTAATGAAATAAATGTATAGAGATTGTAAAAATACAGAGTGCAAGACTTGCTAGAATGGTGACATATTTATGTTTGATAAGAGATGTGGCGGATATGCTCGTTCACAATAAAATAATTGCAATGAGGTTCTGAAGACCCTTTTATGATAAACATGGATGCCAAAACCCTATACATCCAAAAACCTAACCCTAGGAGATGAAGCACCAAAAGTCATGTGGGCCCCCTTGGGTAAGTTAGTAAATTAACTTCCTAGGGTCATAACTTTTGCATATGATCTGCTTTTTAGGCATGTGATAGATCGTTGGAAAGTTATTTTAAAGAAATATGAATTATGACGTTAAAGTGTGACTTTTTCTACAATATGACTATGGAAAGCTAAGAAAAAATTGTTTAGATCCCAAAAATGGCCCTAGAAGTACAGAAATATGTACTAACATGGAAAATTCCAAAATAAGATAGTTGGAATAGGTGGGCGGCGACCAATATCCACCTAGATGTTGTGTAGGGATTCAGGAAAACCCAAAAAGTGTATAACCCACAATTACAAAGAATTGTCCCCACGATAGAGAAACTTGTTGAACTGAAAACTATCAAGATGAGCTAGTTGGAATTTGGAATAGGTGGGTGGCCACCAATATCCTCGATCAACCTTTCAGTTTATCAAACAGATAATCAATCATTGGAAAATGATATTTGTTCTTTATGGTTACCTTATTCAACTATCTGTAACGATCCTCCTCGTTACGACGAAAAACCTCTTATAACAAGTGCAAAATGTTTTTTTTATTTTTTATTTTTTTTAAAGTGTGTGCACGCATGTACAAGGGAAACAAACACATTCGACTATGAGTCACCACCAAACAACGATCCATATGCAAACCACGATGAACACAAAAATATGACATAAGACGCATAACAAGTAACTACATGCATTTAATGACGATCAAACGAAAATAAGTAAGACTGACTACCCGCCCGTCCTACCCTGCAATGGTTAGGACCTTCAAGACACATAAGCAATGCTCAAGCCCAGGTTCCCATCAATTTTAACCATTTAAGGTCTCAGGGCTGGCGACTGTTCTGAGGAACGTGGAGATGTCTACAACCCACCTAACACAAGAAGACCAAGAAACAAAGGATTGCAACCAAATACAACAAAAATTAATGTACAACCACGACCTCTACGGAAGGCGCAAGTCTGAAGGACTTAGACAACCACCAACCATAATCAATGCCTGTAACTAGCTAAATCCACAGAGTCCACAATCATCGATTCATCAAGAATAATCAAGTTACAAGTGAGGATGGACAGGTTTAATCAATCTAGATTATCATAAATGGAGTCTTAAATATCAATGATTAGAACAAATTATTATATCTTGGCAAAATTACGATTATGCTACTTGTACAGAAATGTCTTGCAAGTATCAATTCTATATCAACTTAATGTCAATAAATAGGTAGTGTAATTACATCATATTTAATCTTGTCCATACAAAAATGGAAGAAGGTTCATAGGTCAAAGGTTCAAGGAGGCCAATGTTTCAAGGAGAGTCTTCATTTGATAAATGGGTGAAATTATCCCAACTGAAGAATACACAAGAAAGGAGACATTCATAATTTATTCCTTCTTTTTCTATCTGCAATAGTCCGCAGTGACCTTTAAAATAATCTGCAGTTGTATTATATGTGGATAGCTACAACAAAAATATAAGAAAAGAAGTATATAGGTCAACGCCACAAATGGGCTCTATGTTCTCCGTACTCGAGGATACTAAAAGCATTTGAACTTTGACTTCGCAATTTATTCAAGGATATAATTAATCTCATCAACTTGCATAATTTATAATTGAACCATAAATTTATTTTCCATACATCATACACAACCCATTTATTATCAAGGAAATTATACACAACTCAATGGGCAAGGTTAAAAATATGCCCTCATATACTTACTCATCCCATCAAATCTTGATCATTAGTACCATCTAACTGGGCATTAACGGTAAACAAAAACATTAACAGTATCAAAGGAAGAATGCTATCAATAGAAAAAATTAAGAACAACCTTAATCTCAACGTGTTGTCTAGATAAAGACCGAACTGCCAGGAAATGAATTGACTAAAAAGACTACAGGAAACTGTTGAGAAACATAGTGTAATTAAATCTGGTTATTCGCAAGTCAAAAACCGTCACCGAAATAAGTTCCACTGCCCCAAACACAGTCGCACAATTAAGATTACTTTATTTAAATAAATCACTGCAATAATAACGTTGCTTGCCAGCAGGGTTGACAATGCCAAGTAAATAAAAACATCGTTGTTAGCATAAATCGAGGAAGGGTAACCTCAACTGCAGACCTCAACTACAGTGACTGTCATCATGACTTGCTAAAAGTTAGCTGGAGGGAACTATAAGGGTTGCCAAAGAAGAAAAGGCAGGTATAGTAAACCCCTAAAATGTAGGTAAAAATAAATGGATTCGCTGCTTCCACCCTAGCTCGAAATTCTCTGCCTCACTGTAGAGTAACCATTGCAGAATTGGTGCACCCAATGCGCAATCGAAGCCAAGGATGAAGTTTCGTGGGATATGGATCCCATGACCCTATCCCTTAACCAAAAGGTTTTACCTTCGAGCTATAAGTTAGAGCCACGGAAGTTGGGTCGCTGCCCAACCTACACCCTCGTTTGCATGTCCGCGCGGTGTAATAACACTATGGGTTGGAGGTAAAGGGCAACTAGTCTCACTGTAATCACATTGACCATAGAGATACCTCAAAATGATATACGCATGTCCAGAGCGGTCAGTACATCCAACATATTGCAGTAGGTTGGCAACATGGCAAAAGAGACACAATCATAAGGATTCAATGAGTGAAGGGTAATCACCATAATAGGTACCGTTTAACATAAAGGGAAGAAATTTCATGCATCTAACAATAAAATAAATGTTGATGGATGGAAAATCAAATGGATGAATACGTAGTTAAGGGATCAGGTGCAAGATGCACAGGACGTTAAGATGCAGAGAACGCGAGTGTCCTGGGACTGAGACAAACTGTGGCTTTTACTCAGTAGAATGAAAACATCATTAAGTTGGTTATTCCAACTAAATTGTGAATTTAAAGCATTTAAAGGGAAAAAAAATGCAAGGAGAACTTTGTCACGGAAATGAGTAAGGTTCGATACTCTAAGAAATTTTTCGTCCAAAACAATGTGGTCCAGTTACACAACAATATTTTTCCACTACCACAGGAATCACAGGAAGCACATTGTAATTCATATCGTTCTAAAATTTCTGCTAATAAAAATTACATTCTCTATACCAGGAAACACAGAATAATTCGCGAAATTCTCTATCCCGCCGCAGAGCATGAAAATCATTGTCACAACGATGAGATGCAAGTAAGAGTCAAACACAGACGAGGGTAGGGAGAATCAATGCAGAGCTAAGACTGACCATTGAATAAAATGCTGATTTAAATTATCCATGACTATAAAATGCAAGGTTAAACTTTATTCATCAATGCATAACAACAAACGCAGATCAACGTTAACTACCTTTTTTTTTACATATCTGGGGCACCGGTATTGACATGCTGACAACAACAAGATAATGCCATATCGAAAGACACAACCCCAACAATCAGATTCCATACCCAATACATATGTAGATCTAGATCATAAATCCTAATGCATTTTACTCTATAAAATAAAAGCGTGTACCATTGCCTGATTGCTCACTTCGAATGACATCCCGCGCGCTCTGTACCGCTCCTGCTTGCCGACCATCGAGACCTCACTGGTACCTCCCAGCCAATCGCTAGGGGTACTCTGCTTCCCCCTTAGCCCCTCGAGCCGCAAAGGGGCCACACACTATCCAGAGAGTACGTCTAGCTCCCAGCTTGCCTCGCAAGGCTGAACTACAACTCCTATTTGAGCCGGGAAATCCCAACTTCTCACAAGTAATCAGTCAAGTCACAAATCCGGCAGTGTAACGTTACACTAACAGCCGATCCCCTCCTTCCTCATCCTCCTTCCTCTCTTTTATAGAGTTTTTGAACTTCCAAACTTTCCCAAAATCTCTTTTAATTTAAATTTTAATGAAAATCCTCTAAAAATTCTCTGTCGTGCAAGTGTCATTTATCCCCCACTTTTCTCCATTAACTATTCTCTTTAATTTATTAAATTGTCTTATTTCCCTCACCCACCTAGAGTTACTCCTATTTTTACTCCTAGGTGTCCCTATATTCCCTTACAGGTTTTAAATACTTTCCCCAAAATGATGTTGCTAATCTAGTTCAATTTAGAAGGTTCTTTATTGCAAATTCGTTACTAAGTTGACCTCGCTTTTTACCATAAGTTCCTTTCTTTCCCTTATTATGTTTCCTCCATTCCTTAGTTTCCTAAATTTTTATTATTCCCTTGTTTCCCCTTTTTTATTAGAGCCAAAATGGCAGTTGCTCTATTTAATCTTTCCCTTTTATTTTTAATTTAATATCTTTTTATACTCTCACAAGTTAAAAATTAAATTTTTCTTT
The DNA here is from genome assembly GCA_000966675.3 of Picea glauca. Lineage (NCBI taxonomy): Eukaryota > Viridiplantae > Streptophyta > Pinopsida > Pinales > Pinaceae > Picea > Picea glauca. The sequence continues at coordinate 441,230 of JZKD02S0194731.1, read as the reverse complement.
ACAATTTTTAAATCCATTGATTTTAATTAAATTCTTACTCTCTTCATTTTACCCCAAAAAATTTATGAAGACTAAAACTATTACTTAAGTGGTTTTTAGTTTAAATTTTTATTTTTATTTTTTTAAGGGTCTTTTTCTTAAGGTTAGACAAAATTTTACCCTAGAGAAGTTTTAGACTTAGGACGTAGATTCTAAACTGGGCGACATTTAATTAGGGAGGTTTTTTAAGAATTTCTCAATGTGTTAAATGTCTTACAGCCATCTAGGTTTGTTCCTGCATCAATAACAACGTGAAGTTCCCTTCAGGATGCACCACGTGCTCCAAGGGTGCCACTCGCCTTGTTTGTTTCTTTTGCGCGACGTTCCCTTCAGGATGCACCACGTGCTCCAAGGGTGCCACTCGCTTCTTTTGTTTCTTTTGCGCGATGTGCCCTTCAAGATGCACCACATGATCCAAGGGTGCCACTCGCTTCTTGAATGATTTGTAGACATCAATAACCCCTGGAGTCAACACTCTGCCAGGTGAACTTGTGGGAGACTAAGGGATTCTAAGGAATAAGGCCCCTGCCTTATTGCACGCCCCTTAGAATCATCGCGAGCAATTGTCGTAGTCTTCCCTCATGACATCGTGGGACCTCTCGAACTAGGTAATTGTTAACCTACATTTCGAGCCACGACAGGAGTGCTAGTAGGCTGTGGTAGGGATGTTGTCCACACCTCTCCCTCAACCTCTCTGGTAGTCATGTGTGGCCCCTTTACTCCATATGTGAGTCTAGTCAGCAAGCTATCGTCAGCCTGCATCATTAAGAATAGTGTCAGAACATGTCCACATCATATCATATAATCAAATGTACTAGAATCATACTAAACAATCAAACCCAAAAGCACACTCCTTGACTCGATCCGGAGTCCAAGGGGTCCTGTCGATGCCTCTGCATCCTCAAGGTCAAAAACCCTGTACACTCAGTAAAACCGAGTCAATAGCACCTGTCTATGTCAAAGCAGTAAAACATCATTTCATCTATCATATCACATCATAATCAAGGATAAATGTTTTCATATCATAAAAGTCCAGATCACTTGCGAGCAAGTGTCCTCAAAAAATAAATTTTCTCAGTGCATCGGAGCGGGATGTTACGCTATCTGAAATCAATACATAGTCTTATGGTTCCATCTTTCTTCTTCACAAAAGGAATTGGGGATCCCCAATGTGACAAGCTTGGGTGTATATACCCCTTCTTTAATAATTCATCAAGATGCATCTACAAATCCGTCAATTCTGGAATGCCCATTCTATATGATGTCTTGGACACTGGGGCAACTCCTGACACCAAATCAATAGAGAAATAAATGTCTCTCTTTGGTGGAAACACTAATATTTGTCTAAAAGCATCTTAAAAGTACCTTAAGACCAGATGGTCTTCAATGCTTGCCACTTTATCCTTGACTGTCTCTTCCATATGGGCTACAAAAATATGGCATCCCTTCCTGAAACTACTTTTTAACTGCATAGCTTAAATCTCTATAACAACTATAGCTCTTGGAATTCCCTAAATATTTATTTGTTGTCCTTATTCATCAAGAAATGTGATTATCTTGTGATAACAATTTAGGATATCATGGTGTTTTTCCAACCAATCCATGCCAATTAGACAATCATATGAACCGAATGGTATGATGTTTGCATCTACCTTTTATGTTGAGTCTATTCATGTCTATTGAACAATATTTAACCAACTTGTTGATCTTTATCATAGCCCCTGTGGATAAGTAAATGAACCAATATTTCTTATTCTTACTCCTTTGTAAGTGAAATATTTCAACAATGTTAGCGTTTATGTAACTATGGCTAGCTCCAGAATAAATTAAAATTACTATGGATTGGTTATCAATCTTTCTTTGCACTTCAATCATGGGGGATTGATATTCTACTTTCTTGTTGTCCAAGGTTTCATAAATCCTTGGCATGTTTCCTCCCATGTCCTCTAGTTTTTTATGCTCCTAAATGTTGTGGATGATCCACATTCTTTCCACTTTGTGAGGGAAGTCCCTATATAAGTGATTTCCCTCACATTCCCAACAATGGGCAGGCTACTACCTTGGCCTTTAACCAAATGAATCTGTATTATTGTGCTCATTTTGGGATGATTGATGTTGTTGATTTTCTTAGGTGTTTTTATTGAAGAAGGGTGTCTTAAAACCCTTCTACCTTTGATCCTTTTCACCCGTCATCTTTTCATTCCAAGATTTTTGGAAAAATGGCCTTCCTCTGTTTTCCTCATAAATATGTCTTTCTCTCCTTATGGTTTCCTCCAACTTTTTGGGATTAACATATTGAATATTCTCACTATAGAATAAGGGAAACCCACTTAGGAACCTTTGAATTTTAACTTTATCATCCTTGATGAAGTCAACATACTTCAAAAATTTAAAGAGCCTCTTTGCATATTCATCCACTGTCATACTTCCCAAGTTGAGTTCAAATAACTCTTTCATATTTATTTCATAGTAATGCTTAGAAAAATATTTCTCTCAAAAATATAATTTGAAATGCCTCCATGACATCCTCTTTTCATCAAGGTTGGTGGATTTCTTAAGTTGATCCCACGACATGGATTCCTCTCCTTGCAAGTGATAGGTGGTAATTTTAGCTTCAACCCAGGAGGGGTAATCTTGCAACTAGAAATATTTCTTTGTTTACAACATCGATGCCTCAAACTCTTCTTATTTCATGTTCTCACCATTTGAAGTTGATGGTTTAATCTTCCTAACTTCACCTTGCAAGATGTATTTCTTAGGCCTTCTCCTCTGCCTCTAGATATGAGACACACTTTGGTTTCTTTTTATCCCAGAACTTCCATGAGTGGTTCTCATGGAATGATTTAGATAAAGATGGAAAATTTCCATGGTTCTTGACTACCTATCATTCCCATGATCACCCCTTTTGTTATGGGATCTAGATGTAGTCACTTTTCTAGCACTAGGTTCTTTCTTAGTTCTAGAATCATTGTTAACTTACTTATGCAATGTATTTAAGATTTGAAGTGTCTCCTCTTGAGCCTTAATAATCCTTTGATTATCATATCTATAGATATGGATTTCCCTATGTACGTTTCTCATAGTGAAAAGATCATCCCAATCTCTTTTTCCATTTGACTCTGTCTCAACATTCCCAATCCTGACAGGTAGACCTATGATCTCTTCCTCATGGATGTAAGATCGTTGAGAATCTTCCATAGCTCCAGTCCACATATAAGAACCAAATTTGTGTTCCTATACCTCTAATTCTGCAATAAATGTACATGCAATAATTAATTTTAGAACAAGCATAGCGTAAAACATTTCATCCATTAGAATACAAGTTATTCCTTCACAAATTTATGAAGGACACAATGCAAAAATTCAAATTTGTATTTCCTTGATTCATTCTCCTCTTAAATAACTTTCCAATGGCTGTACTTATGCCCTCAAAAATTTCCCACAAAAAATGTGATTTAGTCCATAAAACATTCCCCACTAAAAATGTGGTTTAAGCCCTATAAAATGACCCACAGGTTAATGACCTTCGAAAACCAAACAAAATTGCATAAAAATGATTTTTTCACTCTGTTAATTGACCTTAAATATGATTTGTCGATCTTATAACAAGTGAAATATGAGTCATTGATATTTTCTCCATCGTCCATCAACAACCGATGTTCTCCTTTAGTGCGCACAACACTTTCGCCAAACTATCGACCTCACCTTTGGTCATAGTCCCAACTCCCTGATGATCAATTTGTACAACCTCCAAACCATTCGACCCGGCCATCGTTCGTCAACTATTTCCATTTGAGAATGATACTCTTCACTAATTCAGTTGATGCATGAGAATTGGCTCATCGAACATCCATAATCCTTATTGATTCACAAAAACACTTCCTAGGTATTGGATTGGCAAAAGATGCCCAATTGGGTCTTGGGCCAAAAATTGCAGACTCATCTTCAACATCGTTTCTCTCAGTAAGTCTTCCACCAATATCTGAAAATGGGAAGGGCCTCAAGGAGTATGAAGGTGATTCTTTTACAGTTGGAAATAATTTGGACAGATAAATAACCCTCTAGTAGACTTAACCATTTTTCCAAAGCATCAATGTCTATTTAGCCTTCAAATAAAGGAATGCCAAATTCAATTTATACATTAAATGAATTTCTGCCTCTGAAGTGATCATTGTTTGAAGGTTCCTATGTTTTTATTGACAGCCATTGAACGATATGGGTGAAATTATCCATCATCTTGTTCCTTTGTCACGCGAGGTAGTCCTTGAGAAACAATTTGATAGGATCTCCTACTTCGTTGTCCCTTTTTTCTTCCACCATGGGAGGTTTCTTCGGTGGGAGAGAGTCATTGTCCTAAATAATAACAAGCTAGAGACCCAACTCTCTATACCTGACCTTGTCGAGGACATGCACTAAGAACGACAAGGATCAAATTGTTGTAATACCATCGATCCATATTAATTTGAGAATGACATGAAGGTAGAAATATAACAGAGATATAACAAGGAAAAACATACAGATATTGCAAGCAACAAAATAGTCTATTAAAACTCATATTATATTAATGAGTTTCTAGAACACAAAAGACTGTAAAATGAAAGGAACACAAGCTAGCTAGAATGGTGGTAGTTTATCTCTGAAGAGAGATGTATCAACTACACTCATTTGAAATAAGTTGATTACAATGAGACTCTAAAGGGCTTTTTAAAAGAAAGCATAAATTTAAAACCTTAAAATTCCAAAACCTTAACCCCAGAAGATGAACCCTTGTTCCAAAATTTGACACCAAAAGGTTTATGGGCCTCGACCGGGGTAGTTGATATGCCAACTTCCTGAGGTCGTAAGTTTTTCATACAATATCCATTTTGGGCGCTCAGTACTCCATCAAAAAGGTATATCTAAGGAGTACATATTATGAATGACTGAATAAATGATTTTGACATCTATTAGGAATTTCCAAGTCAAAAAATCATTATTTAGGGCCTCAAAATAGCCCCAAAAGTTTGGGACCCGAAAAACTATAGAAAAACTCCCAAGATGGAAACTATAGTTTGAGCTAGTGGAATAGGTCGGATTCCATCAATGTCCACCTGAATCATGGAGATTATGTGTGGATTTCTAAGCATTGAACAAAATTATGGTGAAGATTCATTACCATATTCCTTGTATTGGTGATTCATTCAATCAATTGGAAAATGAAAATTATTTCACTAAGTTATACTTAAGAAGTGGTTATCATCAAATACGTATTTCATAAGTTGATATTTGGAAAACTACTTTTAAAATAAAACAAGGTTTATTTGAATGGTTGGTTATGCCCTTTTGAATTTGCAATTCTCCTACTACTTTTATTCCAGTTATGAATGATGTACTTACGACATTCATAGATGATTTTGTAATAATATACTTACATAATATATTTATTTTCAGCAAAAGTAAGGAAGATCATGTAAATCATGTTAGGAAAGTCTTAGATTTTTTTAGAAAGGAGAATTTTTGCCTAAAGATGACAACATGTGAATTTGGGAACACATATTTAGTTTATTTGGGCTATATTGTAGGGAGTGGTTAATTGAAAATTGATCCCTCTAAAATTGAATCCATTATGAAGTAACCTAAGCCTAATAATGTAACAGAAGTTAGGAGCTTCGTGTGGAATTTCATCATTGGACGAAGTTCATTTCTAACTTTTGTTTTATTACATCTCCTTTACATGCTTTGACATGTAATAAGAAGGTCTTTAAGTGGGGAGGTAAACCAAAAAAATCCTTCGACACCTTGAAAGTAAAGATCAATATATACCATGTTGTAGCATTGCAAATTTACAACAACCATTTGAGATTGAAACTGATGCAAATGATTATTCCATGGGAGTAGTGTTGATATCAAAGAAGAAACCAATTTGCTACCATGCTAAGACCTTCATTGGTGTAGTAATAAATTTTCCTACTTATGAAAAAGAAATGTATGATTTGGTTCAGAGTGTGAATAAGTGGAAACACTATTTGATGGAAAAAGAGAAAATCATCCATACATACAATCAGACTTTGCAATATCTCCAATCACAAACCAATCTACAAAAATCACGACATATGTTATGGTTGGAAGTTTTGCAACAATTCCATTTCTTCATCACGTATAGTAAATGTATACAAAACAAAGTTGTTAATATGTTATCTAGACCTTCTATTAATGCATCCATTTTTTTAAAGTATATCCCATTAGCTCATGAAAGTTATATTGAACAATATGCTAGAGATGATGATTTTAAGGATGCTTATGAATCACTAATACATGGTACTAAAGTGAAAGAATTAGATTATAATGTAGACAAAAAATTATTATATAATATTTGTAAATTGTGTATTCCAAGATATGAAAGAGTGCATGTAATCAAAGAAGAGCATACTTCTCTCATTTCTAGTAATTTTGGTATAGGAAGAAAAGAGCCAAGCCAAGCATAAGGTTGGGCATAAAAATCATATGGTTGATAATGAATTCCAAGTTGGTGATCAATTTTCGCTACACATTAGAAAATAATTCGTTAAAGGTGAAGGTAAGAAGGTAAATCCAATTAGGTATTTTCCATTCAAAATTTTGGAAAAAAATAGTGATACTCTTTCCAGTTGGAGTTACCTCAATATATGCTTATGTACTCCATCGTTAATGTTGAAAACTTGAAAATATATGATCTTACCATGATCATGGATCAAGGTGAGAATGGTCAAGTTCATCTTGTTGATGATTTTGATCTTGAATATATCAATGGGTTGTTGGAAGATGTTATTCTTGATAGGATGGAGAGGACATCACAAATAGGTGATGTAAAGTACCTTCATGTGGGTATGAAAGGAATACATTCAAGTAAATCATGATGGATGGGAACCAAAAAAGTGAGGGAGTTGTAGCCTCAGTTATTTTATGAATGAAATCAAACTTTTGGTGGTCCAAAAAAATCTTAGTGGGGAGGAGTAATATAGAAGGATTCCCCGAGAATTGATTTGTTACCCTAAATTCTACACAAAGAAGAGGAGAAGTTGAATAAGAGGATGTATGATCAATAAAGTATGGAATTGAATCAAGAATACCATTGTTAGAAATTGTTCTAGAAGAAAATTGTATGTGGATTTCTGAAACAATCGATGTTTCGAGTGGACACTCCAACCATCATCAAGGACATAAAAATATAATAGGTTGTAAAAGAGTGTTGAGGTTTGGATATATAGAGTCGAAAGGGAGGGTTACTATTAATGCAAGGAACTATTCGTTGGGATTAGGTAAGGTAATAAGGTCGTTTGAAAAAAGTTAAAAATATTAAAATAATAGTAATTTTTTTTAGAAATGGTAATTTGTACAATGAAATGGAGGACCAAAAAACAATTAAAATGAGGAAAACGGGAAAAAAGTGTATCAAAAATATTAAAAGATATTAAAATATTAAAAGAGGAAGAGGAGAAAAATTTCAAATGGTACTAAAAATGATAGAGTATTAAAATTAATAAGAGATATTAGTTATATGATAAAGGAAACCCGATTATTACATTGGAAGTTGTGCTAAAATATCTACAATCTAAGATAGACCAACAATCTTTGTTTATCCTGGATCTAGCTTAGATCGCAAATATTTTACCACAACTGCCCATGTAATAATCAAGTTTCCATGATCATGGAACTAATCTCTCTTATCAATTTTAATACTCTATACTTTTTAATACCTTTTGATATTTTTCTCCTCTACCTCTTTTAATATTTTTGATAAAAAAAATTCCTTTTTCCCACTTTTAATTATTTTATTTCGTCCTCCTGAATTTCTTTGTATGAACTACAGTATTTCAAAAAATTTACTATTATTTTAATATTTTCAACTTTTTCAAATGACCTTCTTAGCCTACGTAATCCCAACAATTATTTCCTTCCATTAACGGTAACCCTCCCTTTCAAGTCTATATATCCAAAACTCAACACGTGTTTACAACCTTTTATCTTTTTGTGTCCCTGTTGTTGGGTGGAGTGTCCACCTGAAATGTTTGACGTTTCAAAACTCCACACACAATTTTCGTCAAGAAGAATTTCTAACAATTATGACTAACTTTGGAAACCTACATTCACAAAAAGAATACCATTGTCAATTAACTATTTAAGGGTTCCATTGAAGTGATTCATGAAAATCCAGACACATCAGAGGTTATCCATGCTAGATATACCCATCCAAATTTATTGAGGAGAAGGCAATGATATTCCCATCATATATATATATATATATTCTCAATAAATTGTGATCACGAGTGGAGGACAAGATCATAGTTTGATCTCCTCAAATGTGATATAGGGATACACAATGGTTTAAAAGAGGGAGAATTGAACCCTATATTGTCATATACACATAGAGGCATTTTGATTCGACTGATTATAAGATTGAATTTTTCTAATATCCACAAATCAAATTAATAGTCTCTTAGTAGATTGGGTTCCTATTGTTCTTCATTTCATTGTCTCAACTGAAGTGGTCTTCGAAGGATAAACCCCTTTATAGGGAGCACAAGAAACCTTGAAGAAGTTGTGTTTTTGTATATTGAATGTCATTGTGTGATGTAAAGAGTTGTAATCATGCACTTGTATCATTTTTAATGGATTATATTGTCATTTGAAGTGGACCCGTATACGTAATCCATATGGGTGAACTCTGCTATCAATTTTTGAGTATTTCCTATGTTATTTGCGAGTATTTATTTTTAATTTTAATTTTAGTCTTTTAATGATGATGCTTAATGAAATAAGTCATTTTAAGATGCAATTGTGGAAAATTGAGAAGGCTCTTAATAAAATATGAATTATTGGTTTAAAATTAAGACTTTAACACTAAATTTCAGATCATTAGGGGAAGGGATTTTTTGAAAATATAATAGAAAATGAACATTCAAATTATGGTTTTAATGATGAATACATTTCTATCCACTCAAATCATATTTTTTTAATTGAATAATAATCAAACATATACTATATGCAATTTTGTATGTTTAAATTTCTTAGTTTTTAAAAGTTTATGGTTAAGATGTATCTTTGCTCACTTGTTTTATTTTTAATTGTTGTAGTCATTTTTTATGTATTTTTTAATTAAATATTAATTTTTTTCACATTTATATTGTCTACTTTAATTTTTTTTTTTTTTTAATATGTTTAAGTTAAGTTAGACATGTCATCCATGCTAAGGTTTACAACAAACTTAGAGTTTTTTAAAGAAATTATGTTCTTGAAACATTAAATAATTATTATATAAACAAATTCCATATATTTCTATTTTTTTAATGCAATTATATTATTGAACCATTAAATAATTATTATATAAAAGAATTCCATATATGTCTAGTTTATGTGAAGGTTTGTCACAATGTCGTACCATTGAAAGAAACCAATCAAATTTTCACAGTATAAACATGTCATAAGAACAAATAATTTGAATATTATTAACATGAAACACAAACACATTGCATTTGAATGGGTTCAACATAAACAAGGTGACGATGCTTTTTAAAGAGAAATCACCTTATATTTGCATTTGAATGGGTTCAACATAAACAAGGTGACGATGCTTTTTAAAGACACATCACCTTATATTTAAATAGACTAAATGAAAATTACACTTCTCATGCACATGCATTCACAACATATTGTAGATTCCACTATACCATTCATAAAAATCCATATACAAGAAGCATGAAAAAACACATCTACTTATGATGTAATGGAAAAGTATGAAGGAATAATAAGCTCAGTAATATATAGGAATCATGGAAAAGAACATCTACTTATGATGTAATGGAAAAGTATGAAGGAATAATAAGCTCGGTGAGAAGCTCATTAAATAATAGTTGATCCTTCATTTTTTTCCCTTTCTTATTTTTGAGAACTATCCACCCCAATCGTGATGTTTCTGTATGAACTTAATGCAGATAAAAATTTGGATATCCAATATTTAGATGGCATTTGAACTCCTTATCAACATTAAAGTTGTCAAATTCATGAAGTCATTTCATTATTTTTAATGGGGCATCATTTGCAATTATGATACTCGATGGGGAAATTTTGATATTAATATCTTCTTCTATATCCATTGAAGAAGAAATATATCTCTCACCTTTCATTAATTTTACTTCTTGAAAAATACGGCACTAGAAGACGATATTTTTTTAATTCAATTCTTGAGTCCATCTCAAACTTTTTATTTGAGTTATTATCGTATCCAATAATCCCTTGATAATGCCAATCTTGACACATATACATACATATCTCAAAAGAAAAAACTTAATCTAATTTGTTCTTGTTTTTAAATATCTACCCATTACATTTATATTTACAGGAACGGTTAAATTCTAGTAAGATAATAATGCCACCGTATGCTTCTGCTTCTTTTGTCACACCATATCTATAATGACAAATAAACTATACATGTGTACTTATTACATAATATATAGAAAGTAAGAAATATGTATGTTTGTATTTGATAAAGAAAAACATTCATAAACCTTTTTGCATTTAATTATTGATTGAAACTAGAAGTCATTATAGTACCATAAAAATATATATAGAAATAAATTTCCATGTTTTCTAATTATTATTAATCTAACTACTTCTACTTATCTTTAGGAGCAAACATAATTTCTTTTGCATTTGATGATGCAGATAAATGCACAAACTAATGCATAAATCCTTTTAGATGATAGCAATCTCAAGGACTTGGATTGATGCAATCAAATGATTTAATTTAATAATACATTACCTTAACTTTAGACTTTCTTTTAATTAAGTGAGAAATATCAAAATTTGTGTCACTAATTAATATCAAATTTATTATCAAATCAAATCATTTTAAGACAAATTTATTTTTATTTACAGTGTATTTAATATTGTTTCTAGGGATGTCTAATTATAGTTTATATATCCTACATATTACAATGCTTAAGCCAATGACAATAATAAGAAGATAATTTTTTTAATCCTCAAACCATATATATATATATAACCCAAACATCTAATTAACGATATTAACCATTTATATAAAACCAAAATATCTACTTAACCATGTTAATGATGTGTTGTAAAATTACCAATACATATAATACAAATATTTTTAAAAATGTTATTGGTGTGTTGTAAAATTATCAATATTTATAATATAGTTATTCTTATTAAATTAATCACTTTATCCCAATAAACCTACAATGAACCACAAATACATAATGTGTTGTAAAATGATCAATATCCATAATATAGATATTTTTATTAAATTAATCACTTTATCCCAATAAACCTGCAATGAACAACAAATACATAATGAACTGCATATACTTACCAACCATTCGCTATATTAAGAGTATTAACCTTAACAATGAAAAATGAGCAACAACACCCACTCAACCAAACATCTCCCATGATGTTACACAATTGCTTACATAAGCAAAGAAAAGGCGATGATTCTAAATTAGAGTTCCAATGTATATAAAGTGAAGTAGAATATCTCAAACGGAAATCATTATCCGCCATGAACTAAGAAAATGATTTCTTAGTGTAGGTGGATACATGCACAATATCTCACATACACGCCATTGTTTATGCCCATTGTTGCATTGTACAACCAATAAGGTATCTCCATGTCCATCATCCGGTCTCCATCACCATCATCGGTTCTCCATTGTCGGGGCCATACATTGTTTTTCGTAGCCCGATGTGATTACAATCAATTACGCATAAGATTGATGGCAACTTACGAGAGATTGAAGAGACACAACGAAGTGGATTGATTGAAATTCAAAATTTGAATTTCAAATTTAGATTGGCGCGCTTAATTTGAACTTCGATTTTAGAATGGGCACGCTACATTTCAGAAGAAATACTAAATCAATAGGCCAAGTGGAAAGGTGAGAGTGATTTCGACTCCCATTTTTTATGAGACTGAATCACCATTCATGTTTACCAAAGCAAAGGTAGCTCCCAGGATCAACCAGACTCTTTCTGTCGTGAAAATACAGTCCACTTTCAGAGGGTTTTGTGTTCAAAATTCAAATCCCTTAGAGAATCTGAGGATTATACACCAAGTGAAGCTTGATGTTGATAAAATAGGGTAGGGTTTTACAAATGCAACACAAATGCAGATGATAGTTGAAAATGAGGATGATCGCCTAAAACTTGATGACAAGATGATGTCTCTACTCCTCAGGCTTAATGCCATTCATGAACATGTTTTGACTACATTATTTATCTCTAGGATAGAAACCATATGTGACATCCCCAGAAATAATGTATTTTTGAAATTTAAAATTTGTTGGGAAAATTATTTCGTTTTTAGTAAATTCGAAATTGGAATTTTTTTTCCATTTATGGGAATTTCAAATTTCGAATTTGATAATTGCAATTAATTACTATGACTATTGGGCAAAGATCTGATTTGACCCAACTAACTATTTGACTATTACACTTGTATGAAAATAAAATATTTTCTATTAATTGCAGGAGGACAAATGGAATGGCCATGTTAAAATTAGCTGAATATGACTCCATGAGTGAGGAACATGTTGGAACTACCTCTGGGCTGATTATTACAAGTGGAAAATGAGAGATTTGTCCATTTGCAGCCCCTGAAAATCAAGTATTTAGAAAGCTGCAAAAATCCCCAAGGGAGTGAAAAGACCTAGGCAAAAATATTGTTTTAAATAGCATATGTGAGGAGGCAGGACGCTGCCAGGTATGTTGGGAAAGGAATTACCTCTTGTTGTTATGAACATTGTTTTTCTGAAGTGTGAGGCAAGGAGGAGTATGTTGGGAAAAGGTATTATTGATTTCTTTCTATTATGAACACTACGGGCTGAGTGTGAGGAAAGAAAATATTTATGAAGTTGAACGACATTGCTGAGGAGGAGTTTCGAGTTATCCCTCATGGATTCATGGTCAGGCTAGGGGGTGAACACGACAAGTGATTTTGGCTTCCCTGTTCTACAGTTGGGAGGATCATGGTTGTTCCCTTTGTCTTCCCACGAATTGTTTCATATATATAATCTTCTTTTCTCCATTTTGGATGATTGTATCTAATTACTATAATGCATAGCGTTGAAAGATTGAATCTAATTATTGTAATGTATCTGGTTGAATGATTGTATCTAATTGTTGTAATGCATCTATTTATATGATCATATATCTGAAGAATGAGATTGCTATATCTGAATTGAATTATTCTATCTCTGTAGAGTGAATTAGATTACAGGTATAACACAGTCCTTAAAAGTCTGTATGGATACAATAATCTGGACCGCTCTTTATGACTGCATTAAATTTTGTATGCAAGTTATAATTTATTTTAGTTACTGGGTTATGTGGTGGATTGATGTGATTTAATTATGGAAGTAATCAATTTCTGAAAACTTGACTTCTGTTATAATAGAGGAATTTCCTTGAGGTCAAAATTTCGGTATGATCATCTGAGCATGAACAGTTTGAGAACTAGTCTATATGTATATTGGAATAAATATATTTTTGTAAATGCAATTTAAATTCACAAATGAAATACATAACCCTAGGGATACATAAACCTTTATGCATATACAAAAATATAAGCATATATCCATAGGAATTCTTCCTATATTCTGAATATGAGGAACTTTTGACAGATCTATAACTGCAAGTATAAATTAAATGCCTCAGAGTTGGGATATTCTAGTTAAAGCGACAACCAATATACTTCATCTATTTTAAATCAAATACAGTAGACCAAAAGATACTAATAAATCCATTGTTAAACTATGGAAAAACTCATTCCTTTCTATAACGGGATAGGCCAATGGTATAGAACAGAGTTGAGCTACATAAATAATGAATATAGTGTTTGAATTTGAGAGACATAATTACTTTGACCCAGATTATCATTTCGAGTGAATTCGACTAGGACTGTCTTTCAATAATTAAAGAAAAGAAGTATATTACATAGTTGGCCAGAAATCTTTATTCAATTATAGAGTCAATACTTATACAGGAACTAGAATTATGCCATAAACAGAAGAATGACCCCAAAGGTTTACTCCAACAAATGTTACAGTAGACACAAAACTAGTTACAAAAGAGCTAGTTGAATCATGATCTCCTTAGATGATGCTAGAACCTATAGAGTTATCACGATATGTGAGAGGTTTGGAACTAGAATACCTTTTGCACAGAAGGTCATGATAAGTATCCGAGGCTTGCAAGGACAGAGACCCTGCAAGTAATCAATTCCTATAAATGTTAATCTTTATTCGAGAAATAAGTATCAAAGAAAAGTAGATTACAATAAGACTATGAAAATTAAACCGATGTTTCCTTTTAGAAAGATAGTTATCTTGTTGATGCATGGGTTCAAACCCTTGCCCCATTGCCTGCTGTCTATTTAAATGTTCAAGCCGAGGGAGGAGGACGCAGTACATTCTCTGATGGGTCCTCGCGACAACAATCCCCACCATTAGTGACAATAACAAATGTTCATAAATGAAATTCTTAACTTGTAAGCTGTATAAATTTTCCACAAGAGCAAGCCGAAGCAATAACATGGATTTTTCATATAGATTATGGACACGATTTGAGGGTTAAATTTAAATCAATCTTGAACCAAATATGTAACAAACTTATATACTTAACCAACAATATCAACAATAAAGAACGGATTCATGCCATAGGAATTTCCTATATAATATTCAAGTACCCTAGAAGTGGATGATAACCTCATTAAAAAAAAAAAAAGACCAGTTGAGGGTATGACAGAATTATAGAATGATGACTCCATTCATTGTAGGAGTGGTAAATGAAGTAAAGTTTAACATATTACCCTACTCAAACATAAAGAGTCTACACTTATGAACTATGCACAAGACCAACCTACCTCTGTGAGACTCTTTGAGGAAGAACGGTAATAGGAACAACAAAAACAATTGACTTATATACCACGACTTAAGAAATTCACCAGGATACTTTTTGTAAGACCTCTATCCCCCATAGTTCAATGAAAGCCCATCACTTACTTGTGATTTGACGAATTCTTTCGAGCAACCCTAACTCCGAACAGTTTTGGTAACTACTACTGATGGATCTCAATCACCTGACGATAGAAGGAATAACGACAATCTCAGGGAGGAACCATTTTCCTTTAATACTAAGGGTGACCTCGAAAGAAATTGCAGAGAGACTTCTAACAAAAAAGAACACAACATGCACGAAAAGGATACTACAGTGATTAACAAAACAACCGAATACTTAACATTTTCGAGGAGTACACCCCCTCTTAGCTATTTCGGTACTGGGTTTAAGAAGAACTTACCAAGGTCTCAGTCATGCCGTTAGTTACACCATGGAGAAACCTCCTTCACTAACAGACTTAGCCTCTGAAATTTTGGGCAAGCAGAACCTCTTCGAAAGGGAAAACTTAGGAATGATAAAACTATAAACCTACTTCGAACCCTAAGCGTCACTTTGATGCCTTGTAGTAAATGAAGGGAGTGTGGAGGACAGGTCACCATGTGACAGTGGTAGACTGAAAGTGACACCTCATGTATGGGGCCCAGTAAATACAAGGGAAGCGCAGGGCGGCCAATAATTAAAGCTACAGAGCTTTAAATTTTATGACAGTATACCTCCTCTTCCACTCAAATAATGGTTTCTATTTTACATCGTCATAACTTAGGTTGAAGACTTAGTAGTTAGGTTAGTTGTATGGTGTAAGAGAGAAGAAAAATGACCGACCCATGACTCTTATGACTAAGTACCAGCTAAAATTACCTAGGATAACACCGACAAGGGGGTTTCTCCATAAACTTGGTACTCTTGTGTTTTTTTTTAAAAGTGAGTTGTAACATGCATTGTAAACTACCCCTTACATGGGTATTTATATGGGTAAAAAGTTTTCCAAAGAAGAAGGGGGCTTGCCAAAGTCTTGAGTACCTTTCCTTATAACTTTCCACTCTTGACATAAATAGGGAATCTTGTGGTAAGTATAAATTCAGGAGTTGTAGAAAGGAATTTTATGTTAGATTTATGATGCAAGGTTAGTACAGAGTTTCATAATCAAGTTGACAATAGGGTTGCTTATTTAGAACCCTTTTCTACCAAGAATTTATGTAAAGACATTTTTTTTTTAGGGGTAAATATGAGGATCATTACATATGGTATCAGTGCAAAGTTTACAACACTGGGCCTTGAAAAGGGCCACATTAATTTCTTGGGATATATATTTTCTTTTGTTTTTATGCAAAACTAATAAACCTATATTGTTACAAATTGAAAACCTTTTCTATTTTGTGTGAATTATGGCAGCTCAGGATGATGCAGAAATCATAATGGAAGGAAATCCAGAACAGGGACCTCATGGAGATCCAAGATAGAATAGTGACGGAAGCTCTCCTATGGAAGTACTAGAAACAATGAGGAATCTTATTGTTGAGTTGCAGGTTTTCAAAGTTGACAATGAGAAATTGAAGAAAGAATAGTAGGAACAACAAGAGATAAATGAAGTCCTATTGTGCAGTATAGTGACCAAGAAAATCCCAAAGGAGGATAACCATGACGAAGAGGTCAGCAAAAGGGCCTCCAAGAATTCTGGGCAGGAAACAAAAAAAAGGAGACAATTCATCTGAAGGAACACCTTTGGCTGAAGACAAAACTATAACAAACAGAAAACGAAAATAAGTAGATCACCTTGAAGGAGAATTTAAAAAGATTAAACCAACTACCTTTGATGGAAAATCCAGGACAAGAGAAGAATTTGAGGCATGGTTGTTAGACATCAAAAAATACTTCCAGATCTACAACTATTCCAGCAACATGAAGGTCAGAATGGCCATCTACAATCTGAAAGGGAAGGCCAACATTTGGTGGAAAGACCTGAAGCTGGAAAAGGGCCTAGAGGAGAAACAATTGGAATGGTCTGACTTTAAGAAGTATTTCAAGAAACAATACCTTTCTGAAAGCTATTATGAAAGGAAAAAAAAATAATTTTATAAATTATGACTGGGACAGATGACAATGGAGGACCTTATAAATAAATTTTTGGAACTACTAAGGTTTGTACCATACATCCGAGAGAATAAGGTAAAAATCCAAGGATTCTTAAGTTGTTAACCACAGTCCTACAGGGACACAATTGAGTTTGACAACCCCAAATCCTTGAGTGAAGTATTTAGGAAAGAACGAATGTGCTATGACCAGTATAAACAATGGGTAGGGTTTCCCAAAGTCTGGAAGGATAAGAAACAAGATCAAATGAACCTGCGGAAGAAGAGATACTAGCCAACTCCTTATTGGAATGCATCAAAAATCTTTCCGAGAAAATATCTTAACTTCAACCATCCGAATATGCAAGGCAGTGGTAAAAAGGTAAATTTGGGGACAAAGAAGTTTGGGAACAGCCCTCGCGAACCATTAAAGTGTTGGGAATGTGGAGAACCTCCTCTAAGGAGGAACTTTCCATGTTTAATTTCACCAAACAGAGTTGTTGTTCATAATTTGCAGGAAGCCTCGATGGCGGGTGACATGGGCAGAAGCCTGCATGAGATAAATGCAACCATAGATGGTCAGCAAGTTGACCACCAGTCCTCTATGGTAGAAATCGAAGGTAAAATCAATAACACTAGGAATTTTGTTTTAATTGACCCTGGAGCTATGTTAATTTATATTACTCTTGATGTAGTAGATTCAAATAAACTTAAGAAACTGAAGCATGAAAAATCATGGCTGGTACAACTAGCAACATGAACTAAAAGGAAAGTAGTTGACTTTATTTTTGATTTTGAGTTCATCTTAGATGGTCAAAGTATAAGAACAAATCTGAACATCCTACCACTAGGATCTTACGATATGATTATCGGGATGGATTGGTTGGAACAACAAAAAGCATTTCTAGATTGTTATACAAAGATACTTAACTATAAAGACGATTTTGGCACTACTAGAACAACCCAAGGTATACCAAAGCTTGTATCAGTCAGAAAAGTTTCAACAACGCAACTCAAGAAATGTATGAGAAAGGGATGTCAAGTTTATGCCATCCAAGTAACGAACCTGTTAGAAAAAGATGATAAGTCAAAGTTAGAAGACTTTGTTTTCCTACGTGAATTTAGAGACATGCTTGTAGATGAGATACCAGAATTACCTCCTAGAAGCGAAATAGACTTCTCCATGGACCTACTACCTGGTTTATCCCCTATCTCGAAATCACCTTACCGAATGAGTCTATCATAACTGACAGAATTAAAAATACAATTACAAGAATTGTTAGACAAAGAGTATATCAGACCGAGTGTTTCACCATGGGGGGCACCAGTCCTCTTTGTGAAAAAGAAATATGGTACTCTAAGACTTTGTATCGATTATAGACAATTGAATAAAATGAATATTAAGAACAAGTACCCCTTACCTAGGATAAATGACTTGTTTGATCAAGTAGGTGGGGACAAGATCTTTTTGAAATTAGATTTACGATCCAGTTATCATCAAGTTAGGATAAAGGATGAAGATATAAGAAAAAAAACTTTTCGAACAAGATATGGACACTACGAATTCGTAGTCATACCTTTCATACTCACCAACGCGCCAGCCACATTTATGTTCCTGATGAATAGTATTTTCATTCAATACTTAGACAAGTTCATACTAGTATTTATCGACGATATTCTAGTCTATTCTAAAACATAGAAAGAACATGAAGAACACTTAAGAATAGTTCTACAAATGTTGAGGAAACACAAATTGTATGCCAAGTTTGATAAGTGTGACTTTTATCAAAAGGAAATACAATATCTAGGACATGTAATTTCAGCAAAAGGCATTGTTGTAGACCCTGAGAAAATAAAAATCCATCATAGAATGGTCGATAGCTAAGGATGTAGCGGATATCCGGTCATTCATGGGAATCACCAGATATTATCACAGATTTATAGAGGGTTTCTCCAAGATATCCTACCCTATCACGTCATTACCAAAGAAAGGGGCCAAGTTTAACTGGACACAGAAGTGTCAATATAGTTTTAACAAGCTAAAGGAATTATTGACAACTACACCTATATTCAAGGTAGTAGACCCAGATAAAGACTTCACTATATGTCTTCATGCAAGTAAAGAAGGACTAGGTGGCATCCTAACTCAAGAAGGACACATGATTTGTTACGAGTTCCATAAATTAGAAGAACATGAGTGAAATTATGTCACTCATGACTTAGAATTGGAAGCGGTAATACACGCCTTAAAAATGTGGCGACACTACATAATGGGTAGAAAATTTCTACTATTGAAAAATAATATCGGGGTGAAATATCTATTTAGCCAACCAGATCTTAATGCAAGGCAAGCAATATGGATATCCTTCTTGAGTGAGTTTGACTTCGAGGTCAAACATATCAAGGGTAAGGAAAATAAGGTAGGAGACGCTTTAAGCAGAAGAGTCCGTGGGTTATTTGAGATAAATATCAGTAGGGTAGAAAATGATCTGGAACAAAGAATAAGGACGGTAGGTATAAATGATAAAAATTACACTAAGATGATGGAAGAATTACAAAAAAACACCGCAAAACTCAGATAAATTAGATCTAAGTATCGACAAGAAGGGACTAGTACGATTTCAAAACAAACTTTACATACCAGATTCAGCAGAGTTAAAATTAATAGTTTTGGACGAAGTGCATAAGAAATCATATTCTGGCCATCCAGGGTACCAAAAAACGATAACCATAGAATACTTGGCTAGATTCCAAGATTTTCAACAAGTTAAGGTCGACCACTAGCATCCAGTTGGCCTATTACAGCCTTTACCAGTACTAGAATGGAAATGGGAGACCATATCGTTGGACTTTATATCAGGTTTGCCTAAAACTCAGAAACAAAATGATTCTATCATGGTTGTAATCGATAAACTCATTAATTCTATACACTTTATTCCTATAAAGTCTACTTTTAAAGCTATGAACATTGTTGAAATATCTATGAAAGAAATTTTTAGACTGCATGGAATCCCTAAAATGGTGATTTCAGATAGAGACGTAAAATTCACATCCTCTTTCTGGAAGGAATTGTTTGCAGGGCTAAATACTAATTTGAATTTCAATACGAGTTATCACCCACAAACGGATGGACAGATCTAAAAGACAAACAAAATCATAGAGGATATGCTTCGCATGTACGTAAGAACAAAACCAAACAAGTGGGAAGACTATCTACACTTGGTAGAATTTGCATATAACAATGGGTACCAAATTTCGGCTAAGTTAAGCCATTTCGAGGTACTGTACGACAGGAAGTGTATGAATCCAATTAGTTGGGACAACCTGAATGACGTACTCATGGTTGGACCAGAGATGCTTCAGGAAATGGAGAACATGGTAAGGAAGGTACAACAAAACTTAAAAGAAGCACAGGATAGACAGAAGAGTTATGCAGAGCAGAAAAGAAGACACTTTGAATTTCAAGTGGGAGACCATGTTTACTTGAAGTTCAAAGCCCAAAAAATTTCATTGAAGTTAGGGAACTATTCCAAGCTGGCACATAGTTTTTGTGGGCCCTTGGAGATACTAGCTCGAATTGGACCCATAGCATACCAACTCGTACTTCCAGCTAATTTAAGAATTCATAATGTATTTCATGTTTCTTTGTTGAAAAAGTATGTTCATGACCCTACTCATATGATTGATTGGAACTTGGTGGAGGTGGAACCTAAAGGTGAGTTCTAGGTGGAACCCCTGTGTATTCTGGACCAAAGAGAAATAACACTTCGGAACATAGCCGTCGCTCAGGTAAAGGTGCAATGGAAGCACTTTAGTCCCGAGGAGACCACTTGGGAGTTGGAGGGAGATTTGCAGAAATCTCATCCAATCATGTTCTAAGAAAGGAACAAACACTAAGGAAAGTGTTTTATTGAAGGGGGAAAGGATGTGACATCCCCATAAATAAAGTATTTTTTAAATTTAAAATTTGTTGGGAAAATTATTTTGTTTTTAGTAAATTCGAAATTGGAAAATGTTTGCCATTTATGGAAATTCCAAATTTCGAATTTGATAATTGTAATTAATTACTATGACTATTGGGCAGAGATTTGATTTAACCCAACTAACTATATGACTATGACACTTGTATGAAAACATAATATTTTATATTAATTGCAGGAGGACAAATGGAACAACCATGTTAAAATTAGTTGACCATGACTCCATGAGTGGGGAACATCTTGGAACTACCTCTAGGATGATTATTACAAGTCAAAAGTCATATATTTGGCCATTGGAAGCCCCTGAAAATCAAGGATTTAGAAAGATGCGAAAATCCCCAAGGGAGGGAAAATACCTAAGAAAAAATATTGTTTTAAATAGAATATGTGAGGAGGAAGGACACTACCAAGTATGCCAGGAAAGGAATTACCTCTTGTTGTTATGAACACTATTTTTTTGAAGTGTGAGGCAAGCAGGAGTATGTTGGGAAAAGGTATTACTGATTTCTTGTTGTTATGAACACTACGGGCTAAGTGTGAGGCAAGAAAATATTTATAAAGTTGAACGACATTGTTGAGGAGTAGTTCCGAGTTATCCCTCATGGATTCATGGTTAGGCTAGTGGGTGAACAAGACAAGTGCTTTTGGCATCCCTGTTCTACGATTGGGAGGAATGTGGATGTTCCATTTTTCTTCCTGCGAACTGTTTTAGATATGTAATCTTCTCTTATCCATTTTGGATGATTGTATCTAATTACTGTAATTCATTTGGTTGAATGATTGTATCTAATTACTGTAATGTATCTAGTTGAATAATTGTATCTAATTGTTGTAATGCATCTATTTATATGATCATATATCTAAAGAATGAGATTGCTATATCTGAATTGAATTATTTTATCTCTGTGGAGTGAATTAGATTATAGTTATAACACAGTCCTTAAAAGTCTAAATGGATACAATAATTTGGACCCCTCTTTATGACTGGATTAAATTTGTATGCAAGTTAGAATTTATTTTAATTACTGGGTTATGGGGTGGATTGATGTTATTTAATTATGGAAGTAATCAATTTATGAAAACTTGACTTCTGTTATAATAGAGGCATTTCCTTGAGGTCGAAATTCCGGTATGATCATCTGAGCATGAACACTTTGAGAACTAGTCTATATGTATATTGGAATAAATGTATTTCTATAAATGCAATTTATATTCACAAATGAAATATAGAACCCTAGGGCTACATAAACCTTTACGCATATACAAAAATATAAGCATATATCCATAGGAATTCTTCCTATATTCTGAATATGAAGAAATTTCCATAGATCTATAACTGCAAGTATAAATTGAATGCATCAGAGTTGGAATACTCTAGTTAAAGTGACAACCAATATACTTCCTCTATTTTAAATTGAATACAGTAGACCAAAAGATACCAATAAAAACATTGTTAAACTATGGAAAACTCTTTCGTTTCTATAACGGGATAGGCCAATGTTATAGAACAGAGTCGAGGTGCATAAATAATGAATACAGTGTTTGAATTTGAGAGACATAATTAATTTGACCCAGATTATCATTTCGAGTGAATTCGACTAGGATTGTCTTTCAATAATTAAAGAAAAGAAGTATATTAGATAGTTGGCTAGAAATATTTACTCAATTACAGATTCAATACTTATACAGGAACTGGTGTTATGCTATAAATGGAAGAACGACCCCAAAGGTTTACTCCAACAAACATTACAGTAGACACAAAACTAGTTACAACAGAGCTAGTTGAATCATGATCTCCTTAGATGATGCTAGAACTTGTAGAGTTATCCTGAGTTGTGAGAGGTTCGGAACCCAAATATATTTTGCACAGGATTTCGTGATGGGTATCTGAGGCTTGCATGGATGGAGACACTGCAAGTAATCAAATCTTGTAAACATTAATCTTTGTTCGAGAAATAAGTATCAAATAAAAGTAGATTACAATAAGACTATGGAAATTAAACCGATGTTTCCTTTCAGAAAGATACTTATCTTGTTGATGTGTGGGTTCAAACCCTTGCCCCATCGCCTGCTGTCTATTTAAATGTTTGGGCTAAGAGAGGAGGATGCAGTACATTCTATGATGGGTCCTCGTGACAATAAGGCCCACCATTAGTGACAATAACAAATGTTCATAGACAAAATTCTTAACTTGTAGGCTATATAAATTTGCCACAAGAAGAAGCCGAAGAAATAACACGAATTTTTAATACAGATTATGGACACGATTTAAGGTTTAAATTTAAATCAATACTGAACCAAATCTGTAACGAACTTATATACTTAACCAATAGTATCAATAGTAAAGAACGGATTCATTCCATAGGAATTTCCTATATAATATTTAAGTACCCCGGAAGCAGATGATAACCTCAGCTAAAAAAAAGAAGACCAGTCAAGGGAATGATAGAATTATAGAATGACGACTCCATTCATTGCAGAAGTGGTAAATGAAGTAAAGTTTAACATCTTACCCTACTCAAATAGAAAGAGTCTACACTTATGAACTATGCACAGGACCAACCTACCTCCGTGAGACTCTTTGAGGAAGAATGGTAATAGGAACAACGAAAACAACCGACTTATATACCACGACTTAAGCAATTCACCAGGATACTTTTTGTAAGACCTCTACCTCCCACAGTTAAATGAAAGCCCATCACTTACTTGTGATTTGATGAATTCTTTCGAGAAACCCTAACTCTGAAAGGTTTCAGTAACTACTACCGAGGGATATCAATCACTTGACCATAGAAGGAATAACGACAATCTCAGGGAGGAACCATTTTCCTTTACAACTAAGGGCGACCTCAAAAGGAATTGCAGAGAGACTTCTGGCAAAGAAGAATACAACAGGAGAGAAAAGGATACTACAATGACTGATAGAAGAACTGAATACTTAACATTTCCTAAGAGTACACCCCCTCTTAGCTATTTTGGTACTGGGTTTAAGAAGAACTTATCAGGTTCTCAGTCGCACCGTTAGTTACACCATGGAGTGACCTCCTTCACTCACTGACTTAGCCTATGAAATTTGGGGCAAGCAGAACCTCTTCGAAAGGGAAAACTTAGGAATGATAAAACTGTAAACCTACTTCGAACCCTAAGCGTCACTTCGATGCCTTGTAGTAAATGCAGGGAGTGTGAGGGATGGGTCGCCTCGTGAAAGTGGCAGAGTGAAAGTGACACCTCGTGTATGGGGCCCAGTAAATACAATGGAAGCGTAGGGAGTCCATTAATTGAAGCTACAGAGCTTTAAATTTTACGGCAGTATACCTCCTCTTCCACTCAATTAATGGTTTTGATTTGACATCATCGTAACTCAGGTTGAAGACTTAGTAGCTAGGTTAGTTTTCTGGTGTAAGAGAAAAGAGAAATTCCTGACCCATGACTCTTATGACTAAGTACCAACTAAAACTACCTAGGATAACACCCACAAGGGGGTTTGTGCGTAAACTTGGTACTCTTGTGATTTTTTTTAAAATCCAGTTGTAACGTGCATTGTAAACTACACCTTACATGGGTATTTATATGGGTAAAAAGATTTCCAAAGTAGAAGGGGGATTGCCAAAGTCTTGAGGACCTTTCCTTATAACTTTCCACTCTTGACATAAATAGGGAATCTTGTGGTAAGTATAAATCCAGGAGTTGTAGCAAGGAATTTTGTGTTAGATTTCTAATGCAAGGTTATTACAGAGTTCCATAATCAAGTTGACGATAGGATTTCTTATTTAGAACCCTTTTCTACCAAGAATGTATGTAAAGACAAAAAACAATTTGGGTAAATATGAGGATCATTACATATGGTATCAGAGAAAAGTTTACAACACTAGGCCTTGAAAAGGGCCACATTAATTTGTTGGCATATATATTTTCTTTGTTTTTATGCAAAACTAATAAACCTATATTGTTACAAATAGAAAACCTTTTCTATTTTGTGTGAATTATGGCAGCTCAGAATGATGCAGAAATCAGAATGGAAGGAAATCCAGAACAGGGACCTCATGGAGATCCAAGACATAATAGTGATGGAAGATCTCCTATGGAAGTACTAGAAACAATGAGGAATCTTATTGTTGAGATGTAGGTTTTCAAAATAGACAATGAGAAATTGAAGAAAGCACAACAGGAACAACAAGAGATAAATGAAATCATGTTGCACAATATAGTGACCAAGAAAATCCCAAAGGAGGATAACCATGACGAAGAGGTCAGCAAAAGGGCCTCTAAGAATCCTAGGAAGGAAACAAAAAAGGAGACAATTCATATAAAGGAACACCTTCAGCTGAAGACAAAACTATAACAGATAGAAAAATAAAATAAGTAGATCACCTTGAAGGAGAACTTAAAAATATTAAACCAGCTACCTTTGATGGAGAATCCAGGACATGAGAAGAAGTTGAGGCATGGTTGTTAGACATCAAAGAATACTTCCAGATCTACAACTATTCCAACAAAATGAAGGTATGAATGGCCATCTACAATCTGAAAGGGAAGGCCAACATTTGGTGGCAAGACCTAAAGTTGGCCAAGGGCCTAAAGGAGGAACAGTTCGAATGGTCTGACTTTAAGAATTATTTCAAGAAACAATACCTTTCTGAAAGATATTATGAAAGGAAAAAGAAATAATTTTACAAATTACGAGTGGTGCAGATGACAATGGAGGACCTTATAAATAAAATTTTGGAACTACTAAGGTTTGTAATGTACATCCGAGAGAATAAGGTAAAAATCCAATGATTCTTAAGTTGTTTACCACAGTCCTACAGGGACAGAATTGAGTTTGACAACCCCAAATCCTTGAGTGAAGTATTTAGGAAAGAACGAATGTGCTATGACCAGTATAAACAGTGGGTAGAGTTACCCAAAGCCTGGAAGGATAAAAAACAAGATCGAATGAACCCATGGAAGAAGGAATACCAGCTAGCTCCTTATCAGAATGCAACAAAAAGATTTCCAAGAAAAGATATTCACTTCAACCATCCGAATAAGCAAGGCAGCAGTAAACCAGTAAATTTGGGGACAAAGAAGTTCGGCGACAACCCCTGAGTTGTTGTTCATAATTTGTAGGAAGCCTCGATGGTCGGTGACATGGGTGTAATGTACCTCAAATTCACCATAAAATAAATAAATTCTATGACATAATTCAATTTATTTTAAGATTTAGAATTTAAGAGAAGGTAAGATACATTTCTATCCATAATGACATTATTACACTAGTCTAGTTTACTTCGAACATAAAAGATTATGTGGATAAATTCTTTCCATAATTCTATCACTTTCCTTAACTTTCAAACTAATCCAACATACTTATATGTATATAGGCAATATCTAAACTTAGGTCGAAGGAACATTTGAGGTTCAGAGAAAGGATCTGGGCGCACAGAGTTTAACCTCTAGGTGGTCGCACAGGAGAGTAGCTGAAACGAACGGTGGAGACACTTTGGGGAAAAGTGTCGAAATCCTGAGAGCCATAGGATCGCACCAAGTTACGAGGGATTTAAACGCCTAGAAGCACCCCAGAAGAGGAGCCGTATGAATGGTGGAAACACTTCGTGGAAGAAGTGTCGAAGTTGCGAGAGTCGTTGGATCTTACAGAGCAGTGAGGAGATTAAGGCCGAGTGTATTCCAACACTCTAAGGCGTTGAATTTCGCTATTTCAGAGTTTGCGGTTTGGAGTGGAAAGTGATTTTGGATTCGTTGCATCGTGAACTCCCGGTTCACAAAATTGTGAAACGATTGACACCGTTCATCAAGGAGGACACATGGCGAGTTGTCAAGGTTCGATGAAAATCCTGAAAGGTCATAGATCATCGATCTAGTGGGATAATGGTCGTCAGTTCAAGAGGAATATAGACCATTGATCTCTCAAGGGGGAGATTTCAGCATTTCAGGATTCGGGAGTTCGAAGGACCAGGAGGAATTCTTGCATCGTGATTCCTTGAATCGCGAAAATACGGTAGCACTTTGACATTAAGCGTGTGGTCACAGAGTGGTCGACACATGGATGAAGGCTAAGGGAGATCCAAAACCTTTAAGCCCCTTTCGCGTTTCGGCGACCGGGAGTTGGAAGGACAAGGACTTTGGGATTGTCAAAGTAATCAATTCTGCACATTTAATTACGCTTTTAATTGCAAGGTTGGATCTTCATGACTACTAGAATAGTAGGTATTTTGACTGTCTACTATGTGTGTGTATAAAGGCGTATATTATCATTCTTACTGTAGGGAGTTCGCTTTAACTCTCCATTAACATCTGTACTTATTTCCACCTATAAGTATGTACATACCTATAGCTTTCTCTAAATATATATAGAGCGATTCACTGTCATAGGTATAGTTTTATCTTAATTATGGTTTAATAATTGGAAAGCTTAGTTACGTGTTATGGTCCTGCATCTTTACTTACGAAAAATATAAACATGCAAGTATATCTAGCTAACTTGGGTCTCATTCTTACACACCAGTAGCTTACACATCAATCATAGTTAACTCGAAGGATCCCATCTTTTTCTCTACGGTTTATGCCATTAAACAATAATCTAATTACGAAATTTTAAATACTTAAAGGTGTATGACCTCATGGCAAGCAGAAATCTTAGAAAAATCGCGCTAAAAATATTCTTAATTAGTTTAATACTTTCATATACAATAATTTATGTACTTTTCATGCCCTGTACATAGTGACTTGTAATATGATTTGTTATTTCTATTCTACCTCTATCCCGAATGAAGATTCTCCATCGTTTCTACCAGTCCATTCATTACAGTATTAGAGTTGTTCCTATAAAAAATAATTCCTACTATGTTCCTATACTTTTGTGAAAATAACAGAGGTCAATCGAGTTTCGATGATTACAAATGTCGAACACAAAAACAAAAGACCATGCTATTTGCCAAATCGCGAAATGCGGAAAGAATGTGGGCCCAACACTTCGGGGTTTTCGGGTTCGGGATTTCATGATTTCAAATGCCAAACACCAACATACAACAACTCTCTAATTTCAAAAATGTGAATGGAGTGTGGGACCAACACTTTGGGGTTTCGGGGTTTCAGTGTTCAGAATTTCAGGGTTTACGAACACCTGAAGCACAATCAAAATGAAATAAGAAATGTCGAATTGCGAAATGAGATTAGGGTGTGGCCCAACAATTTCGGGTTTCGATGTTTGGTAAAGAAAAGGAACTCCGCATATATGTAACAAGCAATTATTGAATGCCGAAATATAAATTTTATATTTAATCTCTTTTTAAAATCACACGCTCCAACAAATAAACTAGGAATAAATAAATGACCGAGTTCGTAATTTCTAAAAACAAATAATTATTGTGTTTGCTCAAAAATGAATTTATCAAGAAATAAAAATGAGTTTACAAAATCAATAACAGAAAAATCATAATCACAGAGAAAACCTCCAAAACAGGGAATAACCAAATCAATTCAGGAAATGCTTTCAAGCTATCTCACCCTCCGTGTCCAGAATTACAATATGATTCAAGTATTTATGGGAACAAAACTTGCCTCTTCAACCTTAAGAGAAATTAAATCAGGGCGGTGATGGTATTTGGTGGCCTGCAAAGGCTAAGGCGACCACCGCTTGACAGTAAACCCTCATGTCTTGAAGGGTCAATATGGCCACCGATTCATCGTCATAAAGCGGTGAAATGATTACAAACCAACAAGTTTTTCCTATTACAGAAATGGATTATGAAACGACAGATTTCTCCCATGGAAGTACTTCAATACAGAATTAACATATGCATATCACCAGAGTAAATGATTATTTAACACAGAGAAGGAGTAGATCAACATATCTAAACCAGTTTTCCATGAAGGAAAAAGGAACAACCACGTTCCTCCCAACCGTAGAATAGGCATCCAAAATTTCTTGCCTGATTCACCCCTAGCCTGACCATGAATCCATGAGTGCGAATTTGGAAGACTCCTTCTCAGCAATGTCCCCAATTCCAATGGTTATCCTCTTGCCTCACACTTACTCAACAATTATCATAACAGGAAGGAAAATCCATAGTCCCTTTTCTCCGCATACTTGGCAGTGTCCTGCCTCCTCACATATGCTATTTATCAATTTTTCCCAGGTCTTTTTCTCTCCCTTGGGAATTTTCGCAGCTTTCTAAATCCCTAATTTCCAGGGGCTTCCAATGGCCAAATCACTGATTTTCCACTTGTAATAATCATCCCAGAGGTAGTTCCAATATTTTCCCCACTCATGGAGTCATGATCAGCTAAATTTAACATGGCTATTCCATTTTTCCTCCTACAATAAATATAAAATATTATGTTTCCATACAAGTGTCATTGTCAAATAGATAGTTGGGTCAAATCAGGTCTCTACCCAACAGTCAAAATAATTAATTACAATTACCAAATTTGAAATTCGTAATTGCCATAAATGACAAAAGTTTTCCAAATTCAAATTTACTAAAAACGGAATAAATTTCAAGCAATTTTAAATTTCAAAAATATTTTATTTTTGGGGATGTCACATCCTTTCGCCTTCAATAAAACAATGTCCTCAGTGTTTGTTCCCTTCTTGGAACAACGTTGGATGAGATTTCCACAAATCTCTCTCCAACTCCCAAGTGGCCTCCACAGGACTAAAGTGCTTCCATTGCACCTTTACCTGAGTGACGACTCTATTCTGAAGTGCTATTTCTCTCCGATCCAGAATGTGCCGTGGTTCCACCTGGAACTCGCCTTCAGGTTCCACTTGCACCAAGTTCCAATCAATCATATTAGTAGGGTCATGAATATACTTTTTCAACAAAGAAACATGAAATACATTATGAATTCATAGATTAGCGGGAAGTGATATGCTACGGTTCCAATTCGAACTAGTATCTCGAAGGACCCACAAAACCTGGGTGCTAGCTTGGCACAATTCCCTAACTTCAACAATCTTTTTTGGGCTTTGACCTTCGAGTAAACATGGTCTCCCACTTGAAATTCCAAGTGTCTCCTTTTCTAGTCTACATAACTCTTCTATCTGTCATGTGCTTCTTTCAAGTTCTATTGTACCTTTCTTACCATGTTCTCCATTTCTTGGAGCATCTCTGGTCCAACCATAGGTCTGTCAGTCGGATTATCCTAGCTAATTGGATTTGTACACTTTTTTCCATACAGTATTTCGAAAGGGCTCAACTTAGCTGAAGTTTGGTACCCATTGTTATATGCAAATTCTACCAAGTGCAGGTAGTCATCCCACTTGCTCGATTTTGTTCTTACATACATGCAAATCATATCCTCTATGATCTGGTTTGTCCATCCATTTTTGGATGATAGATCATACTGAAGTTCAAGTTAGTTTTTAGTCCTGCAAACAATTCCTTCCAAAAAGTGGATGTAAATTTTACGTCTCTATCTGAAACCTCAATTTTAGGAATACCATGCAGTCTAAAAATTTCTTTCATGAATATTTCAGCAATGTTTATACCTTTAAAAGTAGACTTTATAGGATTAAAGTGTGGAAACTTATTGAGTTTATCGATTACAACCATGATAAAATCATTATGTTTTTGAGTTTTAGGCAAACCTATTATAAAGTCCAGTGATATAGTCTCCCATTTCCATTCTGGTACTGGTAATGGTTGTAATAGGCCGTCTGGATGCTAGTGCTCAGCCTTAACCTATTGACAATCTTGGCACCTAGCCAAGTATTCTGTTGTTTCGCCCTTCATACTCAGCCAGAAAAATAGTTTTGTAAGTGTTGTTATTATTTTCTGGTAACCTGGATGCATAGAATATGGTTTCTTATGCACTTCGTCCAAAATTGTTGATTTCAATTCTACTAAATCTGGTATGTAAAGTCTATTTTTAAGTCATAATGGTCCTTTATTGTCGATGCTTAAATCTGGTTTGTCAGAGTTGGAGGTAYTGTTTTGAAATTTTGCCATMACCTTAGTGTAATTTTYRTCGTTAATACTTGYCGTCCTTATTCTTTCTTCCAGATYGYTTTCTTTCCTTCTRATATTTATCTCAAATAACCCATGGACTCTTTTGCTTAAAGCGTCTGCTACTTTATTTTCYTTAGCCTTGATATGGCTGACCTTGAAGTCGAATTCGCTCAGGAAGGCTAGCMACCTTTCTTGTCTTGCATTAAGGTCTGGTTGGTTAAACAGATATTTCACCATGCTATTATCCATCAATAGTAGGAATTTTCTACCCATTATATAGTGTTGGCACATTTTTAAGGCATGTATTACTACTACTAATTCTAAGTCATGAGTGACATAATTTCGCTCGTGTTCTTTTAATTTCCGGGACTTGTAACAAATCACGTGCCCTTCCTGAGTTAGAACACAACCTAGTCCCTCTTTACTTGCATCAACACATACTATGAAGTCTTTTTCTGGGTCTGCTACCTTCAAAATGGGTGCCGATGTCAATAATTCTTTCAGCTTGTTAAAACTGTCTTGACACTTTTGCGACTAGTTAAACTTGGTACCTTTCTTTTGTAATGATGTGATAGGGTAGGATATCTTGGAAAAACCTTCTATAAATTTGCATTAATATCCAGTGATTCCCATGAATGAATGGATATCTACCACATCCTTAGGTACTAGCCATTCCATAATGGCTTTTGTCTTTTTCGAGTCTACGACAATACCTTCCCAGGAAATGACATGTCCTAAATATTGTATTTCTTTCTGATAAAAGTCACACTTATCAAATTTTGCGTATAGTTTGTGTTTACTTAATGTTTACATAACTATTCTTAAGTGTTCATCATGTTCCTCCTCCATTTTAGAATAGACCAGAATATTGTCGATAAATACTACTACGAACTTGTCTAAGTACTAACTGAAAATGTTGTTCATCAATCACATAAATGTGGCTGGTGCGTTAGTGAGTCCGAAAGGTATGACTACAAACTTGTAATGTACGTATCTTGTTCGAAAATTTGTTTTGTTTATGTCCTCGTTCTTTATCCTAACTTGATGATAATCGAATCGTAAATCCAATTTTGAAAAGATCTTGGCCCCACCAACTTGATCGAATAGATCATTTATCCCAGGTAAGGGGTATTTGTTCTTAATGGTCATTTTGTTCAGTTGTCTATAATCGAGGCATAGTCTTAGAGTGTCATCTTTCTTTTTCACAAAGAGGACTGGTGCTCCCCATGGCGAGACACTCGGTCTGATATAATCTTTGTCCAACAATTCCTGTAATTGTATTTTTAATTCTGTCAGTTCTGCTAGACTCATTCGGTAGGGTGATTTTGAGATAGGGGTTGATCTCGGTAGTAAGTCTATGGAGAAATATATTTCCCTTCTAGGAGGTAATTCTGGTATCTCATCCACAAACATGTCTCTGAATTCACATAGGATAGCAAAGTCTTCTAACTTGGGATTATCTTATTTTCCTAATAGATTCGTCACTTGGATGGTGTAAACGTGACATCCCTTTCTAATACATTTATTGAGTTGCATCGTTGAAACTTTTCTGACTAATACCAGTTTTGGTATGCCTTGGGCTATTCTAACAGTGACAAAATTATCTTTATAGCTAAGTATATTTGTATAACATTCTAGTACTTCTTTGTGTTGTTCCAACCAATCCATCCCGATAATCATATCATAAGATCCTAGTGGTAGGATGTTTAGATTGGTCCTTATCTTTTGACCATCTATGCTAAACTCAAGATTAGAAATAAAGTCAATTACTTTCCTTTTAGTACCTGTTGCTAGTTGTACAAGCCATGATTTTGCGTGCTTTAGTTTCTTAAGTTTATTCGACTCTACTAGATAAGGAGTAATATAACTTAGCATAGCTCTAGGGTCAATTAAAACATAAATTCGAGTCTCATTGATTTTACCTTCGATTTCTACCACCAAGGACTGGTGGTCGGCTTGTCAACCATCTATGGCTGCATTTATCTGATGAAGACTTCTGCCCACGTCTCCCACTGTCGAGTCTTCCTGCAAATGGTGAACAAAAGTTCTGTTTCCTACAATTAAACATGGATAGTTCCTCCTTAGATGAGGCTCTCCACACTACCAACACTTTAATGGCTTGCGAGATTTGTCCCCAAACTTCTTCATTCCTAGGTTTACCAGTTTACCACTACCTTGCATATTCAGATGATTGGACTAAAAATCCTTAAGTGCCTAGAAGCACCCCAGAAGAGGAGTCATATGAATGGTGGAAACACTTCGTGGAAGAAGTGTCGAAGTTGCGAGAGTCATTGGATCTTACAGAGCAGTGAGGAGATTAAGTCCGAGTGTATTCCAACACTCTAAGGCATTGAATTTCGCTATTTCAGAGTTTAAGGTTTGGAGTGGAAAGTGATTTTGGAGTCGTTGCATCGTGAACTCCCGGTTCACAAAATTGTGAAATGATTGACACCGTTCATCAAGGAGGACACATGGCGAGTTTTCAAGGTTCGAGGAAAATCCTGAAAGGTCATAGATCATCGATCTAGTGGGATAATGGTCGTCAGTTCAAGAGGAATCTAGACCGTTGATCTCTCAAGGGGGAGATTTCATAATTTCAGGGTTCAGGAGTTCGAAGGACCTAGAACAGGAGGAATGCTTGCATCATGATTCCTTGAATCGTGAAAATCCGGTAGCACTTTGACATTAAGCGCGTGGTCACGGAGTGGTGGACACATGGACGAAGGCTAAGGGTGATCCAGAACCTTTAAGCCCCTTTCAGTGTTTCAGCGACCAGGAGTTGGAAGGACAAGGACTTTGGGATTGTCAAAGTAATCAATTCTGCACATTTAATTATGCTTTTAATTGCAAGGTTGGATCTTCATGACTGCTAGAACAGTAGGTATTTTGACTGTCTTCTATGTGCGTGTATAAAGGCGTATATTATCATTCTTACTGTAGGGAGTTTGATTCAACTCTCCATTAACATCTGTACTTATTCCCACCTATAAGTATGTACATACCTATAGCTTTCTCTAAATATATATAGAGCGATTCATTGTCATAGGTATAGTTTTATCTTAATTTTGGTTTAATAATTGGAAAGCTTAGTTATGTGCTATGGTCCTGCATCTTTACTTACGAAAAATATAAACATGCAAGTATATCTACCTAACTTGGGTCTCATTCTTACACACCAGTAGCTTACACATCAATCATAGTTAACTCGAAGGATCCCATCTTTTTCTCTATGGTTTATTCCATTAAACAATAATCTAATTACGAAATTTCAAATACTTAAAGTTGTATGACCTCATGGCAAGCATAACTCTTAGAAAAATCGCGCTAAAAATCTTCTTAATTAGTTTAATACTTTCATATACAATAATTTATGTACTTGTCATGCCCTGTACATAGTGACTTGTAATATGATTTGTTATTTCTATTCTACCTCTATCTCGAATGAAGATCCTCCATCGTTTCTACCAGTCCATTCATTACAGTATTAGAGTTGTTCCTATAAAAAATAATTCCGACTATGTTCCTATACTTTTGTGAAAATAACAGAGGTCAATTGAGTTTCGATGATTACAAATGTCGAACACAAAACCAAAAGACCACGCTATTTGCCAAATTGTGAAATGTGGAAAGACTGTGGGCCCAACACTTCGGGGTTTTCAGGTTCGGGATTTCATGATTTCAAATGCCAAACACCAACATACAACAACTCTCTAATTTCAAAAATGTGAATGGAGTGTGGGACCAACACTTTGGGGTTTCGGGGTTTCAGTGTTCGGAATTTCAGGGTTTACGAACACCTGAAGCACAAACAAAATGAAATAAGAAATGTCGAATTGTGAAATGAGATTAGGGTGTGGCCCAACAATTTCGGGTTTCGATGTTTGGTAAAGAAAAGGAACTCCGAATATATGTAACAAGCAAGTCTTGAATGCTGAAATATAAATTTTATATTTAATCTCTTTTTAAAATCGCACGCTCCAACAAATAAACTAGGAATAAATAAATGACCGAGTTCGTAATTTCTAAAAACAAATAATTATTGTGTTTTCTCAAAAATGAATTTATCAAGAAATAAAAACGAGTTTACAAACTCAATAACAGAAAAATCATAATCACAGAGAAAACCTCCAAAACAGGGAATAACCAAATCAATTCAGGAAATGCTTTCAAGCTATATCACCCTCCGTGTCCAGAATTACAATATGATTCAAGTATTTATGGGAACAAAACTTGCCCCTTCAACCTTAAGAGAAATTAAATCAGGGCGGTGATGGTATTTGGTGGTCTGCAAAGGCTAAGGTGACCACCGCTTGACAATAAACCCTCATGTCTTGAAGGGTCAATATGGCCACCGATTCATCGTCATAAAGCAGTGAAATGATTACAAACCAACAAGTTTTTCCTATTACAGAAATGGATTATGACACGACAGATTTCTCCCATGGAAGTACTTCAATACAGAATTAACATATGCATATCACCAGAATAAATGATTATTTAACACAGAGAAGGAGTAGATCAACATATCTGAACCAGTTTTCCATGAAGGCAAAAGGAACAACCACGTTCCTCCCAACCGTAGAATAGGCATCCAAAATTTCTTGCCTGATTCACCCCCTAGCCTGACCATGAATCCATGAGCGCGAATTCGGAAGACTCCTTCTCAGCAATGTCCACAATTCCAACGGTTATCCTCTTGCCTCACACTTACTCAACAATTCTCATAACAGGAAGGAAAATCCATAGTCCCTTTTCTCCGCATACTTGGCAGTGTCCTGCCTCCTCACATATGCTATTTATCAATTTTTCCCAGGTCTTTTTCTCTCCCTTGGGAATTTTCGCAGCTTTCTAAATCCCTAATTTCCAGGGGCTGCCAATGGCCAAATCACTAATTTTCCACTTGTAATAATCATCCCAGAGGTAGTTCCAATATTTTCCCCACTCATGGAGTCATGATCAGCTAAATTTAACATGGCTATTCCATTTGTCCTCCTACAATCAATATAAAATATTATGTTTCCATGCAAGTGTCATAGTCAAAAAGATAGTTGGTTCAAATCAGGTCTCTACCCAACAGTCAAAATAATTAATTACAATTACCCAATTTGAAATTCGGAATTGCCATAAATGACAAAAGTTTTCCAAATTCAAATTTACTAAAAACGGAATAAATTTCCAGCGATTTTAAATTTCAAAAATATTTTATTTTTGGGGATGTCGCATCCTTTCGCCTTCAATAAAACACTGTCCTCAGTGTTCGTTCCCTTCTTGGAACAAGGTTGGATGAGATTTCCACAAATCTCTCTCCAACTCCCAAGTGGCCTCCACAGGACTAAAGTGCTTCCATTGCACCTTTACCTGAGTGACGACTCTATTCTGAAGTGCTATTTCTCTCCGATCCAGAATGTGCCGTGGTTCCACCTGGAACTCGCCTTCAGGTTCCACTTGCACCAAGTTCCAATCAATCATATTAGTAGGGTCATGAATATACTTTTTCAACAAAGAAACATGAAATACATTATGAATTCATAGATTAGCGGGAAGTGATATGCTACGGTTCCAATTCGAACTAGTATCTCGAAGGACCCACAAAACCTGGGTGCTAGCTTGGCACAATTCCCTAACTTCAACAATCTTTTTTGGGCTTTGACCTTCGAGTAAACATGGTCTCCCACTTGAAATTCCAAGTGTCTCCTTTTCTAGTCTACATAACTCTTCTATCTGTCATGTGCTTCTTTCAAGTTCTATTGTACCTTTCTTACCATGTTCTCCATTTCTTGGAGCATCTCTGGTCCAACCATAGGTCTGTCAGTCGGATTATCCTAGCTAATTGGATTTGTACACTTTTTTCCATACAGTATTTCGAAAGGGCTCAACTTAGCTGAAGTTTGGTACCCATTGTTATATGCAAATTCTACCAAGTGCAGGTAGTCATCCCACTTGCTCGATTTTGTTCTTACATACATGCAAATCATATCCTCTATGATCTGGTTTGTCCATCCATTTTTGGATGATAGATCATACTGAAGTTCAAGTTAGTTTTTAGTCCTGCAAACAATTCCTTCCAAAAAGTGGATGTAAATTTTACGTCTCTATCTGAAACCTCAATTTTAGGAATACCATGCAGTCTAAAAATTTCTTTCATGAATATTTCAGCAATGTTTATACCTTTAAAAGTAGACTTTATAGGATTAAAGTGTGGAAACTTATTGAGTTTATCGATTACAACCATGATAAAATCATTATGTTTTTGAGTTTTAGGCAAACCTATTATAAAGTCCAGTGATATAGTCTCCCATTTCCATTCTGGTACTGGTAATGGTTGTAATAGGCCGTCTGGATGCTAGTGCTCAGCCTTAACCTATTGACAATCTTGGCACCTAGCCAAGTATTCTGTTGTTTCGCCCTTCATACTCAGCCAGAAAAATAGTTTTGTAAGTGTTGTTATTATTTTCTGGTAACCTGGATGCATAGAATATGGTTTCTTATGCACTTCGTCCAAAATTGTTGATTTCAATTCTACTAAATCTGGTATGTAAAGTCTATTTTTAAGTCATAATGGTCCTTTATTGTCGATGCTTAAATCTGGTTTGTCAGAGTTGGAGGTAYTGTTTTGAAATTTTGCCATMACCTTAGTGTAATTTTYRTCGTTAATACTTGYCGTCCTTATTCTTTCTTCCAGATYGYTTTCTTTCCTTCTRATATTTATCTCAAATAACCCATGGACTCTTTTGCTTAAAGCGTCTGCTACTTTATTTTCYTTAGCCTTGATATGGCTGACCTTGAAGTCGAATTCGCTCAGGAAGGCTAGCMACCTTTCTTGTCTTGCATTAAGGTCTGGTTGGTTAAACAGATATTTCACCATGCTATTATCCATCAATAGTAGGAATTTTCTACCCATTATATAGTGTTGGCACATTTTTAAGGCATGTATTACTACTACTAATTCTAAGTCATGAGTGACATAATTTCGCTCGTGTTCTTTTAATTTCCGGGACTTGTAACAAATCACGTGCCCTTCCTGAGTTAGAACACAACCTAGTCCCTCTTTACTTGCATCAACACATACTATGAAGTCTTTTTCTGGGTCTGCTACCTTCAAAATGGGTGCCGATGTCAATAATTCTTTCAGCTTGTTAAAACTGTCTTGACACTTTTGCGACTAGTTAAACTTGGTACCTCTCTTTTGTAATGATGTGATAGGGTAGGCTATCCTGGAAAACCATTCTATAAATTTGCATTAATATCCAGTGATTCCCATGAATGACTTTATATCTACCACATCCTTAGGTACTGGCCATTCCATAATGGCTTTTGTCTTTTTCGAGTCTACGACAATACCTTCCCAGGAAATGACATGTCCTAAATATTGTATTTCTTTCTGATAAAAGTCACACTTATCAAATTTTGCATATAGTTTGTGTTTCCTTAATGTTTGCATAACTATTCTTAAGTGTTCATCATGCTCCTCCTCCATTTTAGAATAGACCAGAATATCGTCGATAAATACTACTACGAACTTGTCTAAGTACGGACTGAAAATGTTGTTCATCAATCACATAAATGTGGCTGGTGCGTTAGTGAGTCCGAAAGGTATGACTACAAACTTGTAATGTATGTATCTTGTTCGAAAAGTTGTTTTGTTTATGTCCTCATTCTTTATCCTAACTTGATGATAATCGGATCGTAAATCCAATTTTGAAAAGATCTTGGCCCCACCAACTTGATCGAATAGATCATTTATCCCAGGTAAGGGGTATTTGTTCTTAATGGTCATTTTGTTCAGTTGTCTATAATCGATGCATAGTCTTAGAGTGTCATCTTTCTTTTTCACAAAGAGGACTAGTGCTTCCCATGGCGAGACACTCGGTCTGATATACTCTTTGCCCAACAATTCCTGTAATTGTATTTTTAATTCTGTCAGTTCTGGTAGACTCATTCAATAGGGTGCTTTTGAGATAGGGGTTGATCTAGGTAGTAAGTCTATGGAGAAATATATTTCCCTTCTAGGAGGTAATTCTGGTATCTCATCCACAAACATGTCTCTAAATTCACATAGGATAGCAAAGTCTTCTAACTTGGGATTATCTTATTTTCCTAATAGATTCTTCACTTGGATGGAGTAAATGTGACATCCCTTTCTAATACATTTCCTGAGTTGCATCGCTGAAACTTTTCTGACTAATACCGGTTTATGTATGCCTCGGGCTATTCTAACAGTGCCAAAATTATCTTTATAGCTAAGTATATTTGTATAACAGTCTATTACTTCTTTGTGTTGTTCCAACCAATCCATCCCGATAATCATGTCATAAGATCCTAGTGGTAGGATGTTCAGATTGGTCCTTATATTTTGACCATCTATGCTAAACTCAAGATTAGAAATAAAGTCAATTACTTTCGTTTTAGTACCTGTTGCTAGTTGTACAAGCCATGATTTTGCGTGCTTTAGTTTCTTAAGTTTATTCGACTCTACTAGATAAGGAGTAATATAACTTAGCATAGCTCTAGGGTCAATTAAAACATAAATTTGAGTGTCATTGATTTTACCTTCGATTTCTACCACCAAGGACTGGTGGTCGGCTTGTCAACCATCTATGGCTGCATTTATCCGATGAAGACTTCTGCCCACGTCTCCCATCTATGTTTGCTACAATTAAACATGGATAGTTCCTCCTTAGATGAGGCTCTCCACACTCCCAACACTTTAATGGCTTGCGAGATTTGTCCCCAAACTTCTTCGTTCCTAGGTTTACCAGTTTACCACTACCTTGCGTATTCATATGATTGGACTGAAAATCCTTAAGTGCCTAGAAGCACCCTAGAAGAGGAGCCGTATGAATGGTGGAAACACTTCATGGAAGAAGTGTCGAAGTTGCGAGAGTTGTTGGATCTTACAGAGCAGTGAGGAGATTAAGGCCGAGTGTCTTCCAACACTCTAGGGCATTGAATTTTGCTATTTCGGAGTTTGAGGGTTGGACTAGAAAGTAATTTTGGAGTCGTTGCACTGTGAACTCCCGGTTCACAAAATTGTGAAACGATTGACACCGTTCATCAAGGAGGACACATGGCGAGTTTTCAAGGTTCGGGGAAAATCCTGAAAGGTCATAGATCTTCGATCTAGTGGGATAATGGTCGTCAGTTCAAGAGGAATCTAGACCGTTGATCTCTCAAGGGGGCGATTTCAGCATTTCAGGGTTCAGGAGTTCGAAGGACCTAGAACAGGAGGAATGCTTGCATCGTGATTCCTTGAATCGCGAAAATCCGGTAGCACTTTGACATTAAGCGCGTGGTCACAGAGTGGTGGACACATGGACAAAGGCTAAGGGCGATCCAGAACCTTTAAGCCCATTTCGGCGTTTCAGCGACCAGGACTTGGAAGGACAAAGACTTTGGGATTGTCAAAGTAATCAATTCTGCACATTTAATTATGCTTTTAATTGCAAGGCTGGATCTTCATGACTGCTAGAACAGTAGGTATTTTGACTGTCTGATATGTGCGTGTATAAAGGTGTATATTATCATTCTTACTGTAGGGATTTCGATTTAACTCTCCATTAACATCTGTACTTATTCCCACCTATAAGTATGTACATACCTATAGCTTTCTCTAAATATATATAGAGCGATTCATTGTCATAGGTATAGTTTTATCTTAATTCTGGTTTAATAATTGGAAAGCTTAGTTACGTGCTATGGTCCTGCATCTTTACTTACGAAAAATATAAACATGCATGTATATCTACCTAACTTGGGTCTCATTCTTACACACTAGTAGCTTACATATCAATCATAGTTAACTCAAAGGATCCCATCTTTTTCTCTACGGTTTATGCCATTAAACAATAATCTAATTACGAAATTTCAAATACTTAAAGGTGTATGACCTCATGGCAAGCAGAACTCTTAGAAAAATCGTGCTAAAAGTATTCTTAATTAGTTTAATACTTTCATATACAATAATTTATGTACTTGTCATGCCCTGTACATAGTGACTTGTAATATGATTTGTTATTTCTTTTCTACCTCTATCCTGAATGAAGATCCTCCATCATTTCTACCAGTCCATTCATTACAGTATTAGAGTTGTTCCTATAAAAAATAATTCCTACTATGTTCCTATACTTTTGTGAAAATAACAGAGGTCAATCGAGTTTCGATGATTACAAATGTCGAACACAAAAACAAAAGACCATGCTATTTGCCAAATCGCGAAATGCGGAAAGACTGTGGGCCCAACACTTCGGGGTTTTCGGGTTCGGGATTTCATGATTTCAAATGCCAAACACCAACATACAACTACTCTCTAATTTCAAAAATGTGAATGGAGTGTGGGAACAACACTTTGGGGTTTCGGGGTTTCAGTGTTCGGAATTTCAGGGTTTACGAACACCTGAATCACAAACAAAATGACGTCATAAATGTCGAATTGCAAAATGAGATTAGGGTGTGGCCCAAAAATTTCGGGTTTCGATGTTTGGTAAAGAAAAGGAACTCCGCATATATGTAACAAGCAAGTCTTGAATGCCGAAATATCAATTTTATATTTAATCTCTTTTTAAAATCACACGCTCCAACAAATAAACTAGGAATAAATAAATGACCGAGTTCGTAATTTCTAAAAACAAATAATTATTGTGTTTTCTCAAAAATGAATTGATCAAGAAATAAAAATGAGTTTACAAACTCAATAACAGAAAAATCATAATCACAGAGAAAACCTCCAAAACAGGGAATAACCAAATCAATTCAGGAAATGATTTCAAGCTATCTCACCCTCCGTGTCCAGAATTACAATATGATTCAAGTATTTATGGGAACAAAACTTGCCCCTTCAACCTTAAGAGAAATTAAATCAGGGCGGTGATGGTATTTGGTGGCCTGTAAAGGCTAAGGCAACCACTGCTTGACAGTAAACCCTCATGTCTTGAAGGGTCAATATGGCCACCGATCCATCGTCATAAAGCGGTGAAATGATTACAAACCAACAAGTTTTTCCTATTACAGAAATGGATTATGACACGACATATTTCTCCCATGGAAGTTCTTCAATACAAAATTAACATATGCATATCACCAGAATAAATGATTATTTAACACAGAGAAGGAGTAGATCAACATATCTGAACCAGTTTTCCATGAAGCCAAAAGGAACAACCACGTTCCTCCCAACCGTAGAATAGGCATCCAAAATTTCTTGCCTGATTCACCCCCTAGCCTGACCATGAATCCATGAGCGTGAATTTGGAAGACTCCTTCTCAGCAATGTCCACAATTCCAATGGTTATCCTCTTGCCTCACACTTACTCAACAATTCTCATAACAGGAAGGAAAATCCATAGTCCCTTTTCTCCGCATACTTGGTAGTGTCCTGCCTCCTCACATATGTTATTTATCAATTTTTCCCAGGTCTTTTTCTCTCCCTTGGGAATTTTCGCAGCTTTCTAAATCCCTAATTTCCAGGGGCTTCCAATGGCCAAATCACTGATTTTCCACTTGTAATAATCATCCCAGAGGTAGTTCCAATATTTTCCCCACTCATGGAGTTATGATCAGCTAAATTTAACATGGCTATTCCATTTGTCCTCCTACAATCAATATAAAATATTATGTTTCCATACAAGTGTCATAGTCAAATAGATAGTTGGGTCAAATCAGGTCTCTACCCAATAGTCAAAATAATTAATTACAATTACCAACTTTGAAATTCGGAATTGCCATAAATGACAAAAGTTTTCCAAATTCAAATTTACTAAAAATGGAATAAATTTCCAACAATTTTAAATTTCAAAAATATTTTATTTTTGGGGATGTCACATCCTTTCGCCTTCAATAAAACACTATCCTCAGTGTTCGTTCCCTTCTTGGAACAAGGTTGGATGATATTTCCACAAATCTCTCTCCAACTCCCAAGTGGCCTCCACAGGACTAAAGTGCTTCCATTGCACCTTTACCTGAGTGACGACTCTATTCTGAAGTGTTATTTCTCTCCGATCCAGAATGTGCAGGGGTTTCACCTGGAACTTGCCTTCAGGTTCCACCTGCACCAAGTTCCAATCAATCATATTAGTAGGGTCATGAATATACTTTTTCAACAAAGAAACATGAAATACATTTTGAATTAATAGATTAGCGGGAAGTGATATGCTATGGTTCCAATTCGAACTAGTATATCGAAGGGCCCACAAAACTTGGGTGCTATCTTGGTACAGTTCCCTAACTTCAACAATCTTTTTTGGGCTTTGACCTTCAAGTAAACATGGTCTCCCACTTGAAATTCCAAGTGTCTCCTTTTCTGGTCTACATAACTCTTCTATCTGTCCTGTGCTTCTTGCAAGTTCTATTGTACCTTTCTTACCATGTTCTCCATTTCTTGGAGCATCTCTGGTCCAACCATAGGTCTTTCAGTCAGATTATCCTAGCTAAGGGGAGTTGTACACTTTTTTCCATACAGTATTTCGAAAGGGCTCAACTTAGTTGAAGTTTGGTACCCATTGTTATATGCAAATTCTACCAAGTGCAGGTAGTCATCCCACTTGCTCGATTTTGTTCTTGCATACATGCAAAGCATATCCTCTATGATCTGGTTTTTCCTTTTGGTTTGTCCATCTATTTTTGGATGATAGATCATACTGAAGTTCAAGTTAGTTTTTAGTCCTGCAAACAATTCCTTCCAAAAAGTGGATGTAAATTTTATGTCTCTATCTGAAACCTCAATTTTAGGAATACCATGCAGTCTAAAAATTTATTTCATGAATATTTCAACAATGTTTATACCTTTAAAAGTAGACTTTATAGGATTAAAGTGTGCAAACTTATTGAGTTTATCGATTACAACCATGATAAAATCATTATGTTTTTGAGTTTTAGGCAAACCTATTATAAAGTCCAGTGATATAGTCTCCCATTTACATTCTGGTACTGGTAATGGTTGTAATAGGCCGGCTGGATGCTAGTGCTCAGCCTTAACCTACTGACAATCTTGGCACCTAGCCAAGTATTCTGCTGTTTCACCCTTCATACTCGGCCAGAAAAATAGTTTTGTAAGTGTTGTTATTGTTTTTTGGTAACCTGCATGGCCAGAATATGGTTTCTTATGCACTTCATCAAAAATTGTTGATTTCAATTCTACTAAATCTGGTATGTAAAGTCTATTTTTAAGTCATAATGGTCCTTTATTGTCGATGCTTAAATCTGGTTTGTCAGAGTTGGAGGTACTGTTTTGAAATTTTTCCATCACCTTAGTGTAATTTTCGTCGTTAATACTTGTCGTCCTTATTCTTTTTTCTAGATCGCTTTCTTTCCTTCTGATATTTATCTCAGATAACCCATGGACTCTTTTTCTTAAAGTGTCTGCTACTTTATTTTCCTTAGCCTTGATATGGTTGACCTTGAAGTCGAATTCACTCAGGAAGGCTAGCCACCTTTCTTGTCTTGCATTAAGTTCTGGTTGGTTAAACAGATATTTCACCATGCTATTATCCATCAATAGTAGGAATTTTCTACCCATTATATAGTGTTGGCACATTTTTAAGGCATGTATTACTACTACTAATTCTAAGTCATGAGTGACATAATTTCGCTCGTGTTCTTTTAATTTCCGGGACTTGTAACAAATCACGTGCCCTTCCTGAGTTAGAACACAACCTAGTCCCTCTTTACTTGCATCAACACATACTATGAAGTCTTTTTCTGGGTCTGCTACCTTCAAAATGGGTGCCGATGTCAATAATTCTTTCAGCTTGTTAAAACTGTCTTGACACTTTTGCGACTAGTTAAACTTGGTACCTTTCTTTTGTAATGATGTTATAGGGTAGGCTATCTTGGAAAACCCTTCTATAAATTTGCGTTAATATCCAGTGATTCCCATGAATGACTGGATATCTACCACATCCTTAGGTACTGGCCATTCCATAATGGATTTTGTCTTTTTTGAGTCTACGACAATACCTTCCTAGGAAATGACAT
Source organism: Picea glauca (assembly GCA_000966675.3). Lineage (NCBI taxonomy): Eukaryota > Viridiplantae > Streptophyta > Pinopsida > Pinales > Pinaceae > Picea > Picea glauca. Next base: position 396,287 of record JZKD02S0194731.1, on the reverse strand, counting down.
GTCGTAAATATTGTATTTCTTTATGATAAAAGTCACACTTATCAAATTTTGCATATAGTTTGTGCTTCCTTAATGTTTGCATAACTATTCTTAAGTGTTCATCATGTTACTCCTCCATTTTAGAATAGACCAGAATATCGTCGATAAATACTACTACGAACTTTTCTAAGTACTGACTGAAAATGTTGTTCATCAATCACATAAATGTGGCTGGTGCGTTAGTGAGTCTGAAAGGTATGACTACAAACTTGTAATGTACGTATTTTGTTCGCAAAGTTGTTTTGTTTATGTCCTCGTTCTTTATCCGAACTTGATGATAATCAGATCGTAAATCCAATTTTGAAAAGATCTTGGCCCCACCAACTTGATCGAATAGATCATTTATCCCAGGTAAGGGGTATTTGTTCTTAATGGTCATTTTGTTCAGTTGTCTATAATCGATGCATAGTCTTAGAGTGTCATATTTCTTTTTCACAAAGAGGACTAGTGCTCCCCATGGTGAGACACTCGGTCTGATATACTCTTTGTCCAACAATTCCTGTAATTGTGCTTTTAATTCTGTCAGTTCTGGTAGACTCATTCGCTAGGGTGCTTTTGAGATAGGGGTTGATCTAGGTAGTAAGTCTATGGAGAAATCTATTTCCCTTCTAGGAGGTAATTCTGGTATCTCATCCACAAACATGTCTCTGAATTCACATAGGATAGCAAAGTCTTCTAACTTGGGATTATCTTATTTTCCTAATAGATTCGTCACTTGGATGGCGTAAACGTGACATCCCTTTCTAATACATTTCTTGAGTTGCATCGCTGAAACTTGTCTGACTAATACCGGTTTTGGTATGCCTTGGGCTATTCTAACAGTTCCAAAATTATCTTTATAGCTAAGTATATTTGTATAACAGTCTAGTACTTCTTTGTGTTGTTCCAACCAATCCATCCCTATAATCATATCATAAGATCCTAGTGGTAGGATGTTCAGATTGGTCCTTATCTTTTGACCATCTATGCTAAACTCAAGATTAGAAATAAAGTCAATTACTTTCCTTTTAGTACCTATTGCTAGTTGTACAAGCCATGATTTTGCGTGCTTCAGTTTCTTAAGTTTATTTGAGTCTACTAGATAAGGAGTAATATAACTTAGCATAGCTCTAGGGTCAATTAAAACATAAATTCGAGTGTCATTGATTTTACCTTCGATTTCTACCACCAAGGACTGGTGGTCGGCTTGTCAACCATCTATGGCTGCATTTATCCGATGGAGACTTCTACCCACGTCTCCCATTGTCGAGTCTTCCTGCAAATGGTGAACAAAAGTTCTGTTTTCTACAATTAAACATGGATAGTTCCTCCTTAGATGAGGCTCTCCACACTCCCAACACTTTAATGGATCACGAGATTTGTCCCCAAACTTCTTCGTTCCTAGGTTTACCAGTTTACCACTACCTTGCGTATTCAGATGATTGGTCTGAAAATCCTTCCTTGGGAAAATTTTTGTTGCATTCCGATAAGGAGCTGCCTGGTATCCCTTCTTCCATTGGTTCATTCGATCTTTCTTTTTATCCTTCCAAGTCTTGGGAAACTATACCCATTGTTTATACTAGTGATATCACATTCGTGCTTTCCTGAATACCTCACTCAAGGATTTGGAGTTGTCAAACTCAATTTTGTCCTGGTAGGCCTGTAGTAAATAGCTTAAGAATCGTTGGATTTTTACCTTATCCTCCCGGATGTATGGTACGAACCTTACTAGTTCTAGAAATTTGTTTATAAGGTCCTCCATCATCATCTGTCCGAGTCATAACTCATAAAATGCTTTCGTCTTCCTTTCATAATAGCTTTCAGAAAGGTATTGTTTCTTGAAATATTTCTTAAAGTCGACCATTCCAACTATTTCTCCTTTAGGCCCTTGGCCAATTTCAGGTCCTGCCACCAAATGCTGGCCTTCCCCTTTAGATTGTATATGGCCATTCTGACCTTCATGTTGTTGGAATAGTTGTAGATCTGAAAGTATTTTTTGATGTCTAACAACCACACCTCATCTTCTTCTCCTGTCCTGGATTCTCCATCAAAGGTAGATGGTTTAATCTTTTTAAATTCTCCTTCAAGGTGGTCTACTTGTTTTCTTTTTCTGTCTGGTATAGTTTTTTCCTCAGTTGAAGGTGTCCCTTCAGACGAACTATCTCCTTTTTATGTTTCTGGTCTAGAATTCTTGGAGGCCCTTTTCCTGACTTCTTCATCATGGTTATTGTCTTTTGGGATTTTCTTGGTTACTATACTACGTAGTAGGGCTTCATTTATCTCTTGTTGTTACTGTTGTGCTTTCTTCAATTTTTCATTGTTGGCCTTGAAAAACTATAGTTCAATAATAAGATTCATCATTGTTTCCAACACCTCCATGGGTGAGCTTCCATCACTGTTCTATCTTGGATCTTCTGGAGGTCCTTGCTGTGGATTTCCTTCCATCCTGATTTCTGCACCCTCCTGAGCTGCCATAATTTACAAAGAAAAATAGAAAGGGATTTTTGTTTGAAACCATAAGATTTATTAGTTTTACATACGTCAAAATGTATACTAAGTAGCTAATGTGGCCCTGTTCAGGCCCAGTGTTGTATCTTTTTCTCTGATACCATATGTAATGTACCTCAAATTCACCATAAAATTTTTTTTATGACATAATTCAATTTCTATGACATTATTACACCAATCTAGTTTACTTCGAACATAAAAGCTTATGTGGATAAATTATTTCCATAATTTTGTCGCTTTCCTTGGCTTTCAAAATACTCCAACATACTTATATGTATATAGGAAATATCTAAACTTAGGTCGAAGGAACCCTTGAGGTTCAGAGAAAGGATTTGGGTGCACATAGTTTAACCTCTAGGTGGTCGCGCAGGAGAGCAGTTGAAACAAATAGTGGAGACACTTTGGGGAAAAGTGCTGAAATCCCGAGAGCCCTGGGATCGCACCAAGTTACGATGGATTTAAGCACTTATAAGAACCCTAAGAGAGGAGTCGTATGAACAGTGGAAACACTTCATGGAAGAAGTGTCGAAGTTGCGAGAGTCATTGGATCTTCCAGAGCAGCGAAGAGATTAAGGCCGAGTGTCTTCCAACACTCTAAGGCGTTGAATTTTTCTATTTCAGAGTTCGTGGTTTGGAGAGGCAAGTGATTTTGGAGTCACTGCATCATGAAATCCCAGTTCACGAAATTGCGAAACGATCGACATCGTTCATCAAGGAAGACACGTGGCGAGTGGTCAAGGTTCAGGGAAAATCCCAAAAGGTTGTGGATCATCGATCCAGTGGGATCGTGGTCATTGGTTCAAGAGGAATCTGGACCGTTGATCTCTCAAGGGGTAGATTTCGACATTTTGAGGTTCGGGAGTTTGAAGGACCTAGAATAGGAGGAACGCTTGTATCGTGATTCCCTGAATCGCGAAACGCCGGTATCCCTTTAACGTTAAGGGCATGGTCACAAAGTGGTGGACATGTGGATGGAAGCTAAGGGAGATCCAGAACCGTTAAGTCCCTTTCAACATTTTGGCAACCAGGAGTAGGAAGGACAAGGATTTTGGGATTGTTAAAGTAATCAGTTCTACACATTTAATTATTCATTTAATTGCAAGGTTGGATCTTCATGACTGCTATAACAATAGGCATTTTGACTGTCTGCTATGTGTGCGTATAAAGGTGTATATTATCATTCTTATTGTAGGGAGTTTTCTTTAACTCTCCATTAACATCTATACTTATTTACACCTATAAGTATGTACATACCTATAGATTTCTCTAAATATATATAGAGCGATTCACTGACATAGGTATAGTTTCATCTTGATTCTGGTTTAATAATTGGAAAGCTCCGTTATGTGCTATGGTCCTGCATCTTTACTTATAGAAAATATAAACATGAAAGTATATCTACCTAACTTGGGTATCATTCTTACACACTGTAACGACCCCTTCGTTATGTCTATGAATAGCGAAGTTCAATAAAAATTTTCTTTCTTTTATCTTTTTAACAATAAGAAATTAACAACATCACCTAATTCATATCAATTCAAAAACACATGACATCATAACTAAGGTGACACATGATCAGAATATAAACAAACTCTACAATATCATGGCGGAACGAATTTGTAAACCATAATGCCAAGCAATCTCATCATATTATCACCAATAACAATAATTTTGCCGAATATAAAACTGCTTTCTATTTTACCATTAAAATCATACTGTTGCCACTCATCCGCTTCGGAGACGTCCCTTGCGCTGTGCCGCTTCCCTCGCTCCGTGCCGCTTCTGCTTTCCGACCAAAGAAATCTCATCGGTACCTCCCAGCCAAATTCTAGGGGTACTCTGCTTCCCCCTTAGCCCCCCGAGCCGCAAAGGGGCCACAAAAGACCAGAGATAAACTAGGGTCTCAGCTCGCCTCCACGGCGGAGCTACCACTCCCACACACAGCTGAGATAAACCCAACTCCTCACAAGCAATCCGTCAAGCCAAAACTCGGCAGCGTAACGTTACGCTAACCATCCCCCCCTTTTCTTCCTTCCTTTCCCCTCCTTTTATAGAATTTTGAGACTGACCTAATTCATAAATCATTAATTAATTAATTTTTAATGACTAATCCTCTAACATTCTCCGCCATCCAAGTGTCACACATGCCTCTGGTTCTCCAAAATTAATTTCTTTTTAATTATTAAAAGACTCAAGTCTCTCACTCCCCAAAAATCGCTCCTTAAATTACTCCTTAATCACTCCTTAAATTTCTCCTTTAATTACTCCTTAATCACTCCTTAAATTTCTCCTTAAATTTCTCCTTAATTTACTCCTCAATTTCTCCTTAAATTACTCCTTAATTTACTCCTCAATTGTTAGTCTCTTTTATTCTATTATTTGATTCTCTCTTGTTATTTTTATTTTTGAACCCAAAAGATAAATGTGGTTTTTAATCTTTTCAATATATTTTTAAATTCCTAGCTTTTATAC